>JAQFZZ010000492.1:0-17632 GCA_034696405.1 Isotoma caerulea
TGATCTAACGAGTCCAACGCAAAAAACCGCATGTCAAAAGGTCAACCCGTTCCTGAGCTACAGTGCGCCGGACAGACAGACAGACGGACAGACGGATGGACACGAACGTTCTCATAAAGTGCTTTCGCTTCGCTTCCGCACTTAATAATAGTGTTTGCATGCTTAGAGATTTACTATGTCTCCTGTCTCGACCTCTTACGTTTATCTTACTCGTAATTTTTTACGTAACCAGAAATTGTACTGCATTTTATATTAATTTTATGTTTCAAATTATCCAAACATATACAGGACGTACACATAACCATGCAGCGACTGCAACGATGTCATTAATAAATGTATAATTTAACTCATTTATAGTGCCTTCCAAGCAGATTGAAAACAAGTCCAGCTTCATTTGTTTTTGCTTTAACAAATTTGGAATTCAGCTGGCTGGCTGTTGCTATTTAAGTTGACACTTCATTTTTATTTAGAAAACAGTGAAATTGATAGAAACTAGTTCACAACCATTTACACGTGTGGCTATTGGCATTTGTATCCCTTAAACATTCCTGCACCTGTATCAATCTATAAACTGATAAGTACGAGTACCTAAAACTGTGCGTTTAGAATTCTCGTACATTAGGAAAGTACAAAACACGTACGAAAGCCACACATCATAATGACCGTTTCATGAAAGATAAATCGTACATCGATGTAATGCTGGTTGGTGCGTCGTACCTATTGGATTTATTTTCTATTTACTCCACATGAAGCCAAAATTAAACATATTACAAGTACATACAACCACACATAATATGGAAATCGAAGAAATTGGACGGACGTTTGACATAAGCACCATCCGCAAGTATGAAAGAGAGTTGTCACGTCTTTCTTCCTTGATTTGATTATCTTCTTCGTCGCTCGGTTTCTGTCAATTTCAACATGAGTATGTAAAACTCTACTGATGGTGGTGGCAGAAGTCGCACAAGGCATACAAGAATACGTGATGGGTTGTTAATATGTCTTGGAGTGAATCGTACCCACTCGTCACTGTAGTAAATCTCTAGATTCAATCATTACTATTCATTACGGGTAAAAAAAGCAATGCTTTCGATTTGAATCCAACAGGTTTTCATCTCTGCTAAATTTTTCCAACACAAAAACAATCTACTTTTCGTTACTTTCAAAAACATCCCTTGAGTATGGCCGTCAAAAAAGCAACAGATAGGATTAAACTAGAAGTTTGAAAAATTTCTCAAAGTACATGGAAATGAGAAAACAAACAATTTCCAAAGGGACTATACTAAGAAATAAAAAAAACCGCATTCAATCATTTTGCGGCAAAGAAAGCCAAGCCTACTTCTTAGGGATGTTATCTAGAATCTAGGGTAGATTCTCTATAGGTAAACTATAAGCATAATACCTCGGTTGCAAAGCTACCGTGAATTGACTACAAAACATTTTTGTTTTTATTTAAGCTACAAGTACGAAAGTAAGTAAAAAATCCAATGATTTACACATACATAGTTAGATGTAATATAATGATATGGTTCCAGAGTAGCCGTCATGCATAGGTAAAATAAACACCAAGGGATGATGTTCCATGAATTTATGACTGCCAAATAATATGCCTTGTCACCAGTATCGTCATCGCAGACAGGCAAGTTGAAAAATAAGAATTTGTAGCGTAATACTCTATGCATTGTAGGTGTGTAAAAAATATTATTACTCGGTGTCAAATCTTAGGAGAAAGCAAGGAAGAAATAAATTGACAATTTGTGCAATGGGATTGTGCTTATTTTCATATAGTACGAATGTTCCGATGGTCCCGCTACTTTCACATGTTTAAGTTCCAATCCCAATTGTTTCTGAATGCGCAATTCTATCATAACGAAATAGAAAGCACTCTCTGGTTAAGTTTGAGCGTCGGGGATGATGATGGTGATGATAATAATAATAGAAATGAAGGACGATGCGATGGTTCACATGTTGATAAGAATATGGTAAGGGGTATGGTTGTCCGGGTGTAATCCGTTTGACTGTACTACTAGAGAGTTATTTTCCCTTTTTAGAGAATCGAGACTCCTTTTGAATCAGGTTGACGTCAGGAGTTTCTAGTATAAATTCATTCTTCCTGAATTTTCACACCCTCATACTATTTGATATTCTTACCACCGCTCCTAAGTCTCCAGAACATTTTTCTTCATCAAGGAATTCCAGAATTTTACACGACAAAAAGAATCTATCTATCTATCTGGAACGGATTTACAAGTATCAAGCTCACTTTGCTTCGAAGCTCCTCTATCTCTCAGTACATATCTTAAACGCTTGCACCAACGCTGCTGCATTCAGACGGGGAGCAACTCTTGTCCGACCTGTTACACAAAATCTTCACTTTCTTCATTTCCCCTTTCCCTGTGTATCATATTGCCCATCAATTGGACAGGACTGCCTTCAAGGAAGTAATTGTCATTCCACGATACATCCACCACTCTCAACCTCCTCGTTTACTTTCCAATTCGTTCCATTCTTGATTACCTCTTCAGTTTCTCCCTGCTGAGTTCAAGAAAGAAATCAACCCAAATCTACTCATCTTACCTCGGACTAAATTCTTACATATAAGGTATGTCACGTTTTTATACTTTCTTTTAACCTTTAATTATCGTTAAATGTTTTCCCCAGGTAACTTCTGTACAATTTTTAACAACAAATCTGAAATTCTCTCTAAATGCTTATATTACTTTACTTTACGACAAAAATGTAAATTTTGTTCAATTCTCAACTTTCCCAGTCACCAGTGCAAAAATGATGCTCATTCCTCCACTACAAGAGTTTTATTTATTTAGAAGTCTTTACTGATCTCATAAAACCAATGCATTACAGATTATACAAAAATACATTTAACTTCAAACCTACAAAAAATGTATATCAAATAATTCTATCAAAGCTTTTCAATCTTAAAGTCAGTAAATACCTTAGGTTCTCCCAATCTTCCTCGCATAGTTTCACCCAATTCTAGTAATGCCAGGAATAAATGCCTTTTTAGGGTGAAAGAATTTGGAAAGATTTGATCGACTAGAAAATGTAAGGATTGATTCGACACAGTATATTAAGTGACATCAACAGGTACCCCAAGACACGTATTTATAGGATTTTATCAACGTTCTTCCGTTTTCTTCCTTAATGTAAAAAAACCAATGCTTACAGATTGAATGTGTCGCAATACATCAATTCACAGATTCAACATCCCTGGTTTCGTATATCTCAAATATGCCGAAAGGGTTTGTTAATTTGTAAATGGTACTTGACCAGCATCCGTTCTAGTATTTCTGAGAAATGCAATAAGACCAAGTTTAAGAAGTTGAAGGAATCGAACAAACAAGGTTCTTGATAATAAAACAAAATAATAATGCATATAGAAGGTAAGTAAGACCGGATTCGACACCGGCTTTGGTAAACCGAGAAAGTAGAAAAAGCTTCCTCATCCTTTGCCATTCACCTAAAGTCTTGACAATTCCTTCCGTATCACATTTCCTCTTTGCCTGTTCAACAGATCTTTACACACCGGTATCAGGTTCTTAACTTCTAATTACTGTATGGGCAATATTATACAATGGGTTTAATATTTTACTTAAATCGTTGAATACAAGTTTTTCGAAGATATGTGGCTACTTAGATTTAATAAACTCACACACTTCAATTATAAAGATCACGATAATAAATGAAATTTTATTATTTCACAAGATTGCATCAATTTTCTTCATGCGTTACGTTTAATTTTGCTCAGAGTAAAGTAATAGTTTCATTTCTCTATATTTAAAATTACATTTTGATACGATAGATGGTTTATAGTCCATTTTGTACTACCGAAAAAATCATATTTAAAATGATGCAAAAACTTACAAAGCAATAGGATTACATAAGTTAGAGACTTGCGGACTTGCGAGCGTGCAAGACAAGGTACTCTTTCCATTTTCGATGAGGTTCTCTGTTTATCCATAAACTTTACATAGCTGGGCTAAATTTGAAAATGTTTAATTAATTACCATCACATGTAGCTAATTGACAATTCATCAAAAGCGATTGGTAAACTGTAATGAATCAATGAAACTAATTTAAGTCTCAGCTTCTTGTAGGGTGGAGTTTTCTACCTAAATAAAAGCTTGCATGAGAATGTGAAATGTGAAGTTTCGTTACCTTGTTACGAATAATTCATTTCTTTGATTGCGTACTGAACCGTTGGTGAAAAGAGTCAAATAGGAGTCTATAGTCTAAGTTATGTTCTGAGAACGACATTTTGATCGTTTACTAGTTTAAAAGGTTTAAATAGAATAGAAATCCGCACAAGTTAGACTGTTTTATTCCTCTCACATCAGCAATCCACTAAACAAAGAAAATTACATTAACATCAAACAAAAATAATAAAAATGTAACAAAAATACGATTTTCAATGTTTTTGGTATTTTTAATTAAAGTTAAAGTTTTAATTTAACTTCAAATTAATTCAAGAAAGAATGCTAAGAATTTTTTTTATTATTTTCTCCTTTTGTGTTTGTCAATGCCCAACTTCCCTGTGAGGTTAGAAGTAATTGATAACCCATTTCATTTCAAACGCTCTTCTTAGAAACAGGTCAAGTCAAATATCCAATATTGGATCAACTAGTCGTAAATCGATGAGAAAATGCTATCTAAATCTGATAGCTTGCAATACACTATCTTTTACTAAACTAAGCGTACCGACCGGACCGTACTCCTTTAACTCAAAGCAGGCAGTGTATTGATATTGCATATAAAACTTTAGATAAAGAGATTACCACGACTAGAGATGCAATGTTAAGACGTAACGTGATTAAAAGTTGTCGTGTTTCAATTTAAAATTTCATGTATAGTTTAATGTAACAGTTCACTTCTCATCTTCAGAGTTCGTAGTTGTGAGTTGAGTTCGCATGATGAGAAACTTTAGATATTTTATCACAGAAAGACATATTTGGCCCAGAATAAGATCAGAATTAAAAGTATGGAATGAGATAACGAGAACGTGATGAGAGCTTAGGAAAATATTCTATTATTTTTGAAGCTCTTAAGTAATTCCTACTTTAATGTGCTGCATGTTTCAACTTGGGTGAACATTAATTTCAATTTGTTTTGCTAAAAAGTATTCACATGCAAGACAGGATCTGGCTGACAAAAGAGTTTCGAAACAAATGCCGACTTTGAGTTTTCGAAAGCTTTTAGGTTGTAATAAGTCCCATATGATTTCAGAAAAAGCAACAACAAAGTTCAATTGATAATTTTAGCAATGCATGTAATATGGGTTTCAAACCAAAGGGATCTAGCTATACACACATTACGAGACCGTATAAAAAATCCACCCACCACTTCTAATCCTGTTGGGTATTGTGGCTGCCCACTCATTCGCCAAAGCAAAGCACTCTCTGAGGAAAATTAAAAATAGCTTTTACTACGTGAAACGTACAAAACCAATACCTATCAATGAGATTGATACTTTAAGCTTTTAGAAGAATATTTGGACAACTGAAACTACAAGTTTCATATTTTCAAAAACGACAAACAAGATAGGAGAAACAAGTTGCAATTTGCAATTTCTTTAATTCGCTTCGAGGAGAAAGTCTGTCTCATTTAGCCCCAATGTATACATACATAAGTAAAAGTATATTAAATCTCTTTGATGTGACCAAAACGCTTAAAGAACAAAGTAAAGAAGTTAAATTGCTCGACTGTATTAATTATCATTTTTTAAATTCTCAATACTTATAAAATTGCTAAAAAGGACAAGAATCGGTAACAGTTTTGAGGGTTAATCTTATCAGTCTCATCTTTCCTCACCCTGTCTTTTCAATTCTATGTCCAGCCAGATGTAGTATTTCCCCTCAGTCAGACATATCTCATCTCAATTGTTCGTAAAAGACTATAAACGTAATAAATGTCTCGGAAAATCAACAGATTAGAGAAGTGTCAGAAATATTAAGCACATCATTATTTTAATTTTACGCATAACAAATTTGATTTTTCGTCCTTCTATAGGAATGTCATGTCAGTTTAAATTTTAGTTTTACTCTTGTCACACTGTCTCGTACTCAGATTTCATTTAGAAAGTCAGAAAAGATAATTTATGAATAAAAAGAAAAAGATGATCTATACGCTAACTGTCTGTGCGCTGTCTCTGGCAATTTCGTCCCCTGCAAGTGAAACTACAGGTGGCAGACTTCAAGAGGTAATTTAATAAATCAGACTTATTTCATTTCACCCTTGTCATTTATTAACACATTTGTTCCAATGCAAATTTTCTCTTGTCAGTCTTGCATGAAGATTTGTACTGATCACAATTACATCATGGAATTAAAGTATTCTTGATTCTTAACTTGACATGTGACAATTACTCACTGACAATCGACCTGTCTCATTAAGTAGAATATATCTGTCATTTTTGACTCAGGAATTAGTTAAGTGACCTTTGTTCCCCCTTTGCATAAAAATCTAAAGAGATTATATTTAGAAGAGTTTTTTATTCGCCGTTTTAAATAAATAAATTACTATGAAATGTATTAAGTCAAAAATGTCAAAAAATTCATCTCGGGTATCATTCAAAGTCTTTCTTTTTCGTCAGGTTCAAGAAACATGTTTAAATAATATCTTATCCCAAGGGGGATGTGTTGTGTTCGGAATGGATTCTAATTTTGTTAAAAACATTGATAGAAACAGTTGTTCAGGATGTCTGTGGTAGAGAGTGGGGTACATTTTCATAGAATAGGACCACAAGTTGGTACGAACTGTGTGACAGCTATTCTGTGGTATATCATATTGTCATGCATGTGGAATTATCTGCATGTAGAACGGAAAATTTATGATTTATTCATTCCAAATTTCCATTTTTATATTTACTACGCTTACCACCCACATAGGTAGGTAAAAAATAGTTGGTAACTCCAAGTATTACTTTTGACTTTAAATTGAGGTAGGCATTCTTTAGAGTTCCTTTGGTAATTGAACTTCTTGTTAAAAAAGAAGTAAAATTTCTTAGTTTTACGATTACATTTTATTTTTAAAAATATTCAGTAAGCTAAAGTCATTAGAAAACATTGGAAGACTTTTTGGATGTTTTACAATTTGCGCGAGCGAGTCTTCCTACGATCGCATGCACACAAGTTTTTCTATCTAAACAGAAAATTGAATTTTATTGCATGAAACGGTTTATACACACAAGCATGTCAAACATGGATAGAAGAAATTAATTTTAGCCAAAATAACAAATTTCAAATTATTTTCAGAGTTGCATTCTACTATGCTACAATGACCAAGAGTAAAACACTTTTTTGGCAAAATTACTTTATACAAGCGTGCAAAAGTATTAAATTTACGAGAGGAACTGCTTAAACTTAAATTGGTCACTATTTTTATACTCCTATAGAAAAAGCGTCACTGTCTAAGATTATTGGTTCTAGTTGACGACACCTTAGGGATATCTTTACTTGTTTGCAAGTTGTTCAGTCGTTCGCATTCACAAAATAGCCATCACACTGTTCTGTAGTTCACATTATGCTTTTCCTTTTATTTAGCTAACAAAAGCTGATTCTACAGTGCCCATTTAACATCAGCAAGGAAGTATTTTCTATCGTTAATGTACACTTGGTGATAATTTCGATACTAGTTGAATGAACCAGCAGCAATAAGTAATATCATGCCGCAGGTAACCAATTGACGACATTAACTCCACGTTTTATAAACCACATCACAAAATATAACATCTTGCAAGACTTTCACTTAAGTTCTTAACATAAAGGTTGCATAGAAGTGTTATGTCACTGCGTCTAGGCTGAGTCCGTATTCAACAAGTCAGTTCATTTAAAGAAAATTGGATGATGTAGTTACTTTCAGTATTTGATATAACTTACGTTAGTTACGCTGAGGAATCTATGAAATCGACATAAAAAATAAGCAGGTTCATTGAACAGTGTTTCTATCCCACGTTCATCTTTCTCTTTTTCATATGACTTTTTCATGACTCAAAGGAAGCTAAAGAGATAAAAGAGATTCCAGTTCATTCACTGTTTTAAACACTAAGAAAGTATTGAAATTGAATGAAATGTCTTCCCCTTTGCAAAGTGTTAAATTAAGAAAGGTATTTACAATTTTCAGAACATGATCTGTAAACAAAGAAACAATAAATGACGATGCACATCAGTCTTTAGTAATATTCCTGAGTTTTCTACTTTTACCAATATTCTGTTTTCTGTAAAGATATTAGAGTTAAGTTAGTTTAAACGACTTCATTACTTTGTTCATTAAGATATTTTATCCAAGCGATGCAATACAAACCTTCCGATATCAAGGCATAGAAATATGCTGAAAAAATCTGAAAAACCATTAACATTTTAATGACTGCCATGACTATGACTTTTAATTTGTCAATACCACGGAATCGTTAATACTGATGATTTTATGCTGGTTAGATGTTTATTTCAAATATTATTTCATACTTATAATATGTGGTTGTGTGATAATATATCCCACAGAAACATTAATGCATTATGTTTAACCACCATGATTCGATCCATTATTTTAAAGGTACATTATTTAATAATTATTGTCACTTGTACAAAATGATGGCGCCCTCATAATAATAATGCAATTGAGAGAAAGTCAAAAAATACTATTGCTTATCGAGCTAGAGAGCAGGAAACCCAGAAAAAGGTGATATTTATGTAACAAATAAAGCAACCCAAGTTTTTTCATACATTTTCCAAGAATTCGCCAATTTTTTACAGTTAATCCTAACAGCCGAGTTTCAAATTTTTATTTCAAATTATTAGCAATACAGACTTTTCCAAATTCAATGGACAAATATTATTTAGATGAAATTAAGAAATCCTCTCAAATCTCGTAGCTGCATTATGGGAAAGTACACAAATAGTTACTTTTCATTTTTATCACTCATTTATATGGTAGCTACTGAGTATATCCTTTAATAATGGAAATGTTGCGAATTTGCAAAGCTTGTTGTGGTTTGAGTTATTCTTCAGTCATGAACCACTGTAGTGGTTTTGTAATTAAGTTCCGTGATATAATTAGACACGAGCTAATTACAATAGGCAATTCATTAATTCATGTTGTTTTCGTTTGAACCAATTCTCAATGTAAGCCTATAGCATGTAAAGCTTTATAATACAATCGGAATTATATATATTTCTGATAATTTTGAAAGTCTTTATTTGAAGTGCATTGAGTACATTTAAATATATCAGAAAATTGATAGAATTTCAACAAAAGTGTTTCAAAATGTAGGTAGAAATTGATGAGTGAAAAGCAATATCGTTGGCTGGTGTTCGTGATAACGTTAACCAACTTTGGGATGATAACCAACTTTTGAGAATATGTACCTTATATGAAATGGAGTTATACCTAGTGCAACTAACAGCTGTAACAAAAGTTTCCGAACTATGTATAAGTTTAATCTGTAAACGAACATCACATCGAAAATAGTACGTAGTTTTCACAATTGAAAGTAGTCCCTAGACGCTTAGTATTTTTTGAGGGATCTTCGCAGGCAATTAGCGTGTCTGGGGTCTTGGCTCTTTTGTTTCTATTGAAATTCAGCACGTAATCGTTCGTAGGAAGCTCAAAGGCAAATACATTTCTATTTCTACACTTTTTTGTGTGGCTTTGCAACTTTACTTACTACTCTTGGAAACGTTTCCTTTTCACTGACACTTTGAACCTAAAGTGCGGTCATGAGGGAAGTAAGAGATTACATAAAAGGAGTTCATTTTATTCATAATTGAAAGAATTTTAATATTCTTGATTCTCCGAGTGTTGAATTGAGATGGCTCGGTCTCAAGGGGGATGAGTCCCATGTAAAATAGATCTGAATCTGAAATGAAATGAAAACCTACATACAAGTTATTATTGTACTTCATAAAGGAGCCACGCCATAGAAACTGACTTGCCGCTTTGGCGTCAAAAAGGCTTATCAAAATTTGTATCATTTCTTTCTATCTATATTCCGATCAAATTTCATATTGCATTACATGAACTGCTTAAAAGGCTTTACAATAATTTGAGATTTTATTTTGCACAAACATTTTTAAAAGAGTTTTGACTTCATAATATAATGATTAGGTCATGCTACGTCTACGTATTCAGTTCATTGTGGAATCAGTTGATATATGATATTCCGTGAGAATAATAAGAAATATTAAAATAAGTAAATTAGCCATGATGTGCATAATCAAATTATAGTAGTCTTCGAATGTTAATTTTAAAGTTGTTCGCTTACCTTATTTCGATAAAAGTATGCTGACTTCCAACATTGATAATGTCCTAAAACGACATGTGTAATTTGGAAAGAAATAAAACGAAAATTGCTGATTGATTTTGCTTTCACAGATTATAGGCTGAATCGAAGTCAATTTGTAAAAACAAGTTTTTCGCATATCTTCATAATAGTGCAGCTAATTTAACCAACTAAACCAACCCGAGTTGAGGCGAGTTGGTTGCAAAGCTGCCAACACTGACATACGTATTGTGTACTCTACTTTTTTATATCACTGTTTTATGTTCTCATTACATCTTACTAAAATTCTTATTTAACTAAAGATAAATTGATTCATTAGACATAGATATTCCTCAATAATGTATGCATCAGACAGCCATCAGGTTCATTCCTTGAAAGCAGGTGGTTATAAGCTAAATATTTGGATCACAGGTCTCGTGCATATTTCATTGATGAAAGTGAAACGGTGCCACGTTTCAAGTGTAATTTTCAGATTTGCATTATTACCATATGCATTATGTACTTATCATCTTTTCAAGGTTTATCTTCTTTACGTCCATTAAGTCCCAAGCAGTTTTATAATGTCTAGCATAAACCACATTTTTCATTACTGCACCAACCACACCACTTTGTAAATTGTAATTCGGAAACATTTTGTGTAAAACTTTCCTAATCTTAAGGAGAAACGCAATAGAATAATGAAGTCAGATGCAGAGCAATAATGGAATAAACAGTAAGATAAGATCGTTTATTTGAATGTTTTGTATGAGTTACAGGGAGCGTAGAATAAAATCGCATATTTATTGGTAGTAGGCGTTTACTACGCCCCCGTTCAAAGAGGTAATAATAAAAGTGGAACAGAAACTTGAGCATTGGAAAGAACAATCAAAACTTTATCTTTGTTAGTATCTACATTCAGAAGTATAGTCAACTTGAACATATTAACATATCATACGATACGTTACCACGTTTCTGGTTCTTAATTAGGACCTTTGTATATTCGAGTGAAATCCGTTGCCATATAAAGACCACCTCCTAATTTAGATATTATCCCAATTCCCAACGTTGGTGGCTTCAAAGATACACGATACGAAGATATTCTTTCAGGTGATAAGATAGTGCTCTGAAGTAGAGCGGATATATTCTATTGCACACTAACTCGTCATCCGTTAGATTAACTCTTGACGAAGTTCATCGTGAAAATCCCGATTTATGGCTGTTTGCTGGAAATAATATTGTTCACATGACGGTCGACGGTTCCGTCAAATCCAGAGTGATTGACTTTGGTCGGAATAGGATGTAATTAAACATTTATTGGAGCTCCTTTTGTAACCAATTCAGGAAGCCAAAACACTTATGTTACCTATATGCAAATGCTTTGTTTGATAGCGTTCCAAATAGAATATAATATGCATAACCTTTCGAATTACAGAAAGTAAATAATAATATGTATTAACAATTCAGTTCCTCAATCGTATGGTAAGAATAGCCCTGACTGTTTCATGCACGCGAATCATTTTTTAAGGTAATCATGTCAATATTACTTTGCCATCCCCTATTATCGGTACATTTGCAGAAAAATTCAGTAAAGGACATTCAATTGCTGATATTAAGCTCAATATAACTACGGTGGATGATTATTGATGAGATATAATATGCCTTTTTATTCTCTTCCTTATGGTTTTTTATTCGAGCAAGATATTAAAACATGGAGAGAAAGCTTATTCATGGTCAAATAATTCCATTTATCGACGTAAATCATAAAAAGAACAAATTGATAAATAATAGGTGAAATTTAAACTAAAAATCGAGGAATCTCAGCTGCATGCATACGATAGGATGAATGGTAAAGGACAATCTAGAGAACAAAAGCCTGTTAGCCTCTTTCCCAGTGGGGTGTGTTCTATCAAAGATTTCCCAGTTTCCAAAATCATTGCAAAAGTAAAATCCTTCAAAGAATATTATCGTGCAGACTTATTTGGTCACCCTCATCAACAGGCAGCTCACAAATAGGTAAAAGTAATAGAGCTATTGCTCACTGTAAATTAGGTAATTATTCCACTTGAAATAAATTCATTCATCTATCCGTAGTTTTATATGTCTCGGAGTTAATAGTTCGTATAAATTGTTGAGAAACTTTTACTGCAATGCATACAGACCAGCTTTCTCCTGCCACCAGATCATTTTCATCTGTTGCTGAGTAAAGCCCCATGAGTTCCACTTTCACATAAATACAAAGCCCTGCTAGCTGTTATGTAGTTTTGACAGCCCTACAGACTATATACTAAGCGATAAATCTTGATGAATCGGCTTATCCTTTGCATGTATCATCGTTATATAGTTTGTCTATTTACCCAATCGAATTTCATGACATTGCTTGTAGTACTTTGATTCTGTGGATTGTCCCTTTTCCTTCAATAGAATTCAAGGGATGTTTCGCAATCTTGACTTTTACACTGGTTGAGCTAATGCACATTATTCAATTCATTATTCTTTAAGATTGTGCAACACTCTTTGATCGAGCTTCTGCTAATGCTCACTAAACTAATCATCTACTGTGTTGTGCATTTGCTAACGCTACTTCCGTTCAGGTTACTTCCTTACAAGTATCATTACAATTAATGGGAAAACTTCGACAACTTAGACTTGAACTAGAATTAGATGCTTTTCATTCAATCTAACACGTTTTCATCCCCAGGTTTAATCGTTTTTGTACATATTAAGCTCATCTAAATAACTCCCGAAGTCGCTTTATTATGCTCGAATGCACCCTCCAACAATACTTCTTTGCAATAATTTGGTTCATCAATTTAAAAATTCAGTTAGTGATAAGAACTTTTTTGTTAGTTTGTAAGTTTGTATTTTGTATGCGTCATTGTTTACTGTAAAACCAGGATGTTTTTTTATTTTTATTGAATTATACAAGTTTTTTCTACTAGATTCATATAATTGAACTTAATCCGCCCATCCCATCAAAGTGTGTTACGATTTAGAAGGACTGAAGATGAGAACAAAAAGGTCCATGCGATTAAAAGGAATATAGGACTCCAGTGAAAGTGGATGGAATAATATATTGTCTCATTTTTCCCAGAGAGCATTCATGCTAATAAAAGCAAGGGTTTTGATGAATGGATAATATGTTGCATGTTAAAATAGTCGTGGATATTCTGTGCTCTGAGTACCTAATATTATATATGATTCATTTACAAAGAAAATTTTCAAATGGGCTGTGTGATTTGATACTAGTTTTCTTAATTAAAAGAATTGCCGAAGCGTGGATTAAATTAATATCTAAATAAATGAGTTGATGTACTCAAGACATAAAGAAAGGCTTAGAGATTAAATCTTTTTTTCTTTTTTGCGATTACTTTCCTTATGTAGAGAGCGAAGATGCAGCGAACTGGCAGTACAACGGCACCACAAGTGATCATCTTGTTGTTTCTGGGGTCGTACGTGTGGGCTCGGCAACTTTCAGACAACTATGAAATGATGAGGCTGCTCTACTCATACCCAGGTTACTACAAGCGTTTGCCGTCATACGATTTCGGTTTAGGAAAACGTTCCCTGGAAGACTCATCTTACGAAGAATCATCTCCAATAGAGCCCAACTCGCTTTTGGAGAAAGAGTCTACAGGGGTAGTCTACCCCTTTGGTCCTGGGAAAAGGAACCGAGCTTACGGATTCGGATTAGGAAAAAGGTTAATGGAAAATGATTGGAAACTGGGTTCTATGACGCCTGCATACCGGTTTGCCTTGCTTTTTTCTCTACCTTTCTATCTTTTTACATAAATCTTTTCACTACTTTTTCAACTAACACTTGCATTGCATGTCATACAATTACATATATAAGTAATTTCCAACTCTTTTCATTCCCACCCACACATTTTATAATGGTGATGGGGAAACAAGCAGTAGAAGCGGATGTGGACGCGGTCTTGAACTGTGTAATATATGATATAAATGAAAAGATAATGTGTAATTTTTATTTTGTTTTTTCATAGGCAAGAGAGACGGTCAAAGATCTATTCTTTTGGCTTGGGGAAAAGACAGAGTCATGATATGGGAGAGGATTATGATGTTAGTCCACCGACGGCGGACAGAAGAGCCAGTCCTCAACGACAATTTGCCTTTGGATTGGGGAAAAGAGATCTGAAGTTGAATGGCACCCCAGAATAAGTACTTTTCCATGCTCCGCACCCTTCACAACTTTCACCCTGTTCATACCTAAAATGTAATATTCAAGGATTATAGAAAACCTATTGCCAATCACCCTCTGTACCAATTGTTCACGAATGCACCGTACGCCAATTGTATAACTGTATCTCTTCTTTATTATGTCATCAAAACTGAATATTGTATTATTATTAGAAATAAATTCTCTTCGTGGGTCTTTTTATTACTTCTACTACTTACCTATTTCAAATTGTAAAAAAATTATAGTTATATAGTATATAATGTAGTAATTTAACAATATATCACACATAGATTAGCTTAAATTGTATTGTATATATCTTTAAAACATTTATCTAGTGTAAGTGTTATGAAATGACAATTTTAATTTTCATTAAACCAGCGTATGGTTGATGCTGTTTATTTTGAATTTTGAAAATTTTTTGAAATGAAAGCTTTGTGGAGCTGCGAATTGTATTTTTCATTTCAGCAAACGCTGGCTTATTCTATCGTGTAATATAATAACGCGTACCTACTAGTGAACTACTGATGCAGCTTCCTTGTTCAAATGCAGTGTCAAGCTGTAGTGAACCTACTAACTATACCTTAAAATAGCAATTAAATACCCTAGCATTGCACTAACAAAAGATTCGTAGAAATACAAAATTGATTGTGGAAATTAATAATTGATTGAAGGTAAGGAATAAAATGACCGTAGGGTTACCATTATTAAGTATTGCAATTATGTCATGAAATGAGCTCCAATACCAAAAGTACTTGAGAATTATTATTAGTGCTACAACTTGAGTTATTACGAAGTGATAGTCCATCGTCCATTTGCAATTTTGTCCACACATCCATTTTTGTCACCCTGCTATTGTACGTGTTGTATTATATTGCTGACGAATTTTACCAATAAAGCTGCCAATTCCCCAAAGACTACTTTGAGCAAAGATAGAAATCCTTGGATTTTGGTCATTCCCACGGATCATTCACTAGAAATCCTGACCAAAATTTCATTGTAATGTTTTCTAACATCATTCAGATCATTCATACAGATACAAAAGGGCTTATTAAAAACTCTTACTTTCATTTCATTTTGAAGGGTGACTTCTGCCTATCATGAAAATGCTTGTCATGCCTTTCATATCATGCCTTTTGTCTCCCTTCGCCAACGAGCAAATAATTGAGACATATTGAGAATATCTTAAGATTGAATCATAAAATCGGACTTGGCATTATTTTTTATTACACGATGGAAAAATGTTCAAGTCAATTCTACTCACATACCCCAGCTTAAAAAATGCATTCGCAAAAATTGATAAACATAATAATATATCATTCATTACCATAAAATTAAACTTTAATATTTGCACTGAAATTACACTTTTATCTAGAAATCTGGATAGGCCTGAAAAAAAATACAAGCAAAAGTGCTACTTCTGCAGAAATAATGACGTAGACAAGTTATGCATATTAATATAAAGTTGATAGTTAATTAAAAATTTTCCCAAGGTCAAAGGGTGCAAATTATTAAAATAAATAAATTACCTTTTTGGAATGAGAAATTTGGAATTACATTAATTGACACAGTGAGTGCTCATTCGCCACCTGTGGAGAAACAAAGGGAGAAAGTAAGTGAAAGTCGTATAGCTTTCACAGGCTGAGAATCCCGACCGATCTTTGTTTCACCAAGGAAGCCGCATTTCACTTTCACCAGACGGGGAAGAAAAGACTGCAAACTCTTTTCTTGTTGAGTCAAATGCAGACGGTGGCGGGTGAATTGATTCTCCCGTTTTATTCCTGAGTCATTCACTCACATGAATTGTCATTCTTTCTCTCAGTCTTCTACATACTTACTACTGCTTTGCACATTTTATTCTCCAAATCTAATCAGTTTCCAAGTTTAGTTCATTCACAGACTACTCTCATCAATTTCTTCACTGGTTAACAAAGGTATTTTCAACTCATTTAACTTTTTTTTACAATTAATTTTAATTATATTTACGTGATTTTCAACCCCCAACTGCACTCTGTTCTCTGCACACTCAACACTTGCACTTGTGACTTGATACCACTTTCAATTTGCAATTAGAGTTCAGAGTTAAGTTTGCGGATGGAAATTGAATTGTAATTTGATTAGGAATTGTGAATTTTTACCATTTAATAATTCTGTAATTGTTGTAGCTTTTATTGAGAATTGTGTGTGGATTGATGTAATTGATGACTCAAATCGTTATTTTGTTGACAGGAAAGAGACATCATGGTTCGAGATGTAAGTGGATTTTTGAGAAGTAAGGAGTCCAAAGCGGATCCTGCTATGGCATCAGAATGGGCTCAGTTGGATGACCTTTACTGCAAACGGTTGTGGCATCAATTGACAATCAAACTTGGAGAATTTGTCAAACATCCATCGTTTCAAAAGGACAAGCAGCTTATTGAACTTTACGAGAATTTCATTCAAGATGTTGAAATGCGGTAAGAATAGATTTAAATACATAGTATAGTTTTTGAAAGTTATGAGAAAAGTATGAGTGTGGAGGGTAATCAGTGGAATGATTACAATTTATTTGTTTTCAGCATCAACCCTCTTTCTTTTATGGAAATGTTGACTGTGGTGGTTCGTCAATATGATGATGCGGACCAGGCTCTTGAATTTCTCAACAAAAATCAGCCAAAACTCAAAGGAAATGACGTTGCTGTGGCCTTGTGTTTGATCATTAAAGGAGAGATTGTCCTCTTGAAGAAAAACGATATTCGTTTGACCAAGGTAAATAGGCTGTCCAGTTTTGACTTTTGTTAATGGGTAAACACATTATTAGATCGAAGTAATTTATTTTCATTTTTTATTTGAATTCTATCAGACGATCCTTGAAGAAGCGGAGAATGTTTTGGCTAAGATTGATGGGGTTTCTGCTGCTCATGGGCGGTTTTATTTACTCCAGAGTCGCGTTTATAAAACTGTCGACGATACTGCGCAGTATTACAAAAGTGCTTTGAAATTCTTAGGTTGCACTAAACTTTCTGATCTAACACTTGCTGAACAACGAGAGCATGCTAAACATCTCTCGATTGCAGCCCTCGTTGCCGAAGGAATTTATAATTTCGGCGAACTTGTAAGACAGTAATTATTATTTGTGTTTTAAACATCCAACATCGTGTGCCCTAATTCCTAATATTGTAAATTTATTT
>JAQFZZ010000493.1:0-17631 GCA_034696405.1 Isotoma caerulea
TTCTGATCTGACTGAACAAAGATCGCAAATCTGATAGGAATTTTACTTCACGAATATCATACTTTTTATTTTATTAAAATATTATATCCATACTGCATATTGATAGGGAATGCGTATTTGGATTATTAACTTGAATTATGTAATACATATGTAAAGCATATTAATTATTTGCTACCTTGACTTCCATTGCACTCTATAGTATTTTGTATGTCGTTGAGCTTTGGTATACTAGAGTAGTAGGTAATAATAAAAATAATGAATGAAGAAGCTAATCGAAATGCAAATGTGCGATGGCAAATATGAATTTTACTAATTGCAATTGTCCATACTGGGTAATACAATCAAGTGTTATTACTTGATATTTGTAAATAGTAATTTCCCAAAGTAGTAAATAGTTGATGATCCCACCTTGTTTTCAGTACATATAAACTGCGAGAAAGCTTCCCAATCGTTCCATCCAATCCAATATCCAATCAATAGTATTCCCTGTATAATTTTTCTCCAATTCCAATTGTTGTAGTAAAGTGTATGTGTGCCACACCTAAAGATGAATGATTAATACTTCCTGATGAAGAGCACACCGAAGAAAAAAACACAAGTGCACACTTTTTTCAAAAGAATTTACTACACTCTGAAATTAATTGGTTAATCATGTTTATCTTCTGTGTACAAAGGAGGAGGTCGGAGAAAGGAAGTGAGTTGTAAAGGCGTGTATGCAAATTTAAAACTGTTAGATTTCTGACAGCTGAAAAGTTCACAAGTGTCACAGGTCAGTAGTAAGGTCAAGTGAAGTTTGAAAGGTGTAAATTTTAAAGAGTTTTGGTTAAAAATTAAAAACCCGGCAGAAGGTGGGAACAAAATAATGATGATGAGAGGAAAGGTATATTATGGCCAGGGCGCACATGGTGATCTGATGAGTCCAATTGAACGAGATTAGATTTTGCAGTGAACCTACGCTACGTGTGTCTTCACATTCTATGAAATGATGTTTGTCTTTAAACGAAACATTCGTATTCAACTTCGATAGCATTTCTCATCGGCGTCGGCAAATTCGTATCTTATATTTACTTACCTTTACCTTTAGTTAGTATCCATAATATCGTATAGAATTGACTTTACCATTGCGTTGGTTGCTCCTTGTAAGTTTCGTTAAAAGTTTTAAGTTAGTTGACTTGACTGAGTTGAGCTTGGTTGGCTGCACCTGAGCTGGCCTTACCATATACGGCAATAGTACCTGTTATTATTATTACTCAATGCTCTTGCTAAGGCTTTCTCCTTTTAATTTCCAACAGTGTAGGCGTCGTTGGGATTTTTTCTACTCCCACTCTTCAGACTTTTTTTCTATCTTATCCCATTCCATACTCAACCCATTTCATCTCTCTGACATTGATTGTGTTTTGAATCTAGCTCATGTTATTAGTTAAGTTAGTTTCGTTTAGCTGACTAAAACTCTATTCCCTCCCATATTATTAATGCACATTACATTATGTAGCTTAGCTACATTACAACTCCTTGCTTGTACAAACTGATCCTATTATCTACATTATGTGTACTTACTTACGCTAAACACATTATTAAAAGAGTCACTCTACCACCTGTATGATTTTCGAGATTATGCATACGGTTCACTTTGTTGTCTTTTTCAAACAGTTTCTTTCATACATTTAGTTTATCAGTTACTCAAGTTACTTAATCTTATCTTTGCACTTTTTTGGCATTAGGTCATGGAACAGGGTCCAAGCATAGGTAAGTGAAGTAAGTACATGAGGAATTCCGCTTGTACCTTATGTAAAGGTGTGTGAATTCTGATTATTCATTTGCGAAATCAAAATTTTGAAAATAACCCCAAGGATCATTATTAGTATGCACCTAAAATTATTAGATGAGAAACTTTATTCGATGCTGTAAAATTAAAGAAATACTGATCTGTTGGCAAATATTTGTTTAGGTTACGTTATAAAATTTCATAAGCTTGGTTAACTTATGGAGCATAAAGTTCAAGCGTTTTTAATTAATCATACGTATGCATACTTACTACATTGATTAATTAAGATTAATTGTCTTGGATGAACAAAAATTGACGAGTAATTAAAATAACCAAACACATGTATTCCATTCCAATTCCATTTACAAGAGTATAACCGATATATATGGATTTAAAAACTTCCAATAATTGTTTATGATCGGTTTGGACCTTTTCGAAATTTTAAATGTCAAACCTGTTAGATCATAAAATCAGCTGAAATGAAATCGGGTACTTCGTTTTGGAAGAAAATGAACTTTATATCAATAATTAAAGAATAAAATGAAAATACTCTTATCAACTTCATTCTTAACAAAATTTCAAATGCAATTGAAAAAGTTGTGACAAATAATCGCAAATCATTTCCGGTAATAATAATATGTTTAGTAGAAAATAGCATACTAAATACGTCCCAAACTCAATTGCACCCTTGCATTACAAATTACAATGTGGCCCTGGTCAATGCTGCTTTGCATTTATTGTATGAAAATAGAAATTCTTTGCTATAAAAAATACCTAATAAATCTCATCTACTTAAAGTTTTTTGTCCTCTACCTTTTTTATAAGCAATCTGTTCAGATTTATATTTGACACTGTAAAGAACTCATCTCCTTTTCAATTCTGGTACATAAATTGGTTTTTACAACTTGTTCTTTACAACTTACTTTTACTTTAGAATCGAAAGTTTTTCAATTTTGATATCTGTAAAAATTGACTAATGTTTTCTGCAATTGTACAAGACGTAGGTTCAATCTGACATAAAGTTTTCTTGTTAGGATTTCACGACTTCTTGTAATTACCCCCATCGAATTGCAAGTAAAATATTTGTAACTAAATATTGCTACCTTTGAAGTGCAATATATAGAAGCAACAGTAAATAATAAGCGTAAAATAATCAGGGCATAAGTGTGTGTATGTGTTTGAGAAGGTTCTTCTAACTATTTACTGGTTCAGTTGCAAAAAGAGGTATCAGCCATGTATTAAACTTTACTTTTTGGTAATCTCATCAAATTTGGAGTTATTTTGTAAATTGCTTTCTTTAAAGATAATAAACATATATTTATTGACCCGAAGAAAACCCATGTTAACTTTAATCTTGGACGATTAAAAGGTAAGAAACGGAGATTAATGCATCAGCAAGCATGCAATAAGAGATATATGCACTCGAAATGGAATTAGTAGATTCATATGAATTATAAATGTACTTATTTTTTCATTTTGTGCAACTGCTTTATGTGTACTTCTTTTAGTGCTTTGGTAAAATAAAATAATTTACGGCAAGAATAATTCCATTTTTGTAAGTTTTATTGCTCACACTTTGAAAGAGGCAGATTGTACAATACAATTATCTTATACTATATACTTTATACGACTACATTCATTGCTTTCTTAATGCATCTACTCCTTCGTCCTGTCCTGAGGAATGTAACTTAAACGCATTAGGTATTCCCTAGACATTAGTGAATTACTTTGTAAAGTAGAAACCATCCACCAGTAGTTGCCAACATCCCTGTTTATCTTAAGTATCTTGTAATTTTCGTGAGAAAGTTATTTACGTCAAAATTTTGATCTCTTCTTGAAGCTTGCCCGTATCTGATCGTTTTGATGACTAAGAAAGAACACAGAGACCAGAGACAATGAAAAATGGTGGGTGGTGTCACAAATAAGATTCTCTGATTAATACTTGGCCAACTTGGAAGATGATGATTAATTCCGATTTCCATTTAATTTTTAAAATAGTTGACTTTTAAAGAGATACTTTTCATTCAGTCTGTGTATGCTTATGTTTAGCTAGTAATTAATACAAGTCTAGTAAGTTTAGAATCCTTCAATAAATCATACAAAGTCTGTT
Source organism: Isotoma caerulea (assembly GCA_034696405.1). NCBI lineage: Eukaryota > Metazoa > Arthropoda > Collembola > Entomobryomorpha > Isotomidae > Isotoma > Isotoma caerulea. The sequence continues at coordinate 3,876 of JAQFZZ010000493.1, forward strand.
GAGCCATTCGGGTCGGACTCGGACGTTGATAATATCATGAACCCTTTAGTTTGAGCCCACGTAAGATTAACCCTAGCCCACGTATTTAATGAAAAGACAGCTCATTAGCGAAATCTTCACGTGATTTGTAGACAAGTCCCTATAAAGTCATAAAAATACTAGGGATATTGATACACATTTAATTATACAGTGATCATCACGACTGCAGAAAAGTTTTATGAACAAATAGCTTGATTGCATTAAAAATAAGTTTAGGTTTTAATTTACCCATAGGTATTAAAATTGGTAATTATTTTTTATTTAGCAACTGAGTTTAATGTTCACATCTGGTTACCTAAAGTCTATCTTTAAGAACATGAAGTTAGAAGCCTGTTTCGTTTTTTTGTTTTTAAGCGTGCAGAACAGAACACAGTGTAAACAACAAACTGATTTCTAGAGGTCCGCCTACTTAACCATTAATATTGCTTACGTTTTAATAAGGGAAATGCAATAGCTATTAAAAGATTTTTTAAATTAATAATAAATTTGGGTTATAGAAATTAGTCAAGGTAAATTCACTTTTATAATGAACAGTCAAACTATTAAGAGATGAGGAAAGCTTTATTCGTTGTCATCAGTTTAAATTTAAAATCTGGTCGCCAACATTAGCGTTTAAAATCTCTGTCTAATTAATGCCGACTTGCATCAGTCATTCATACACATAATATTACCTATTGTAAGTTTGTACGTAAACATAAACAGATAATTGCTTGGTATATTTCTGGGCTATCTTAAAAGATAATTATCATCCTTCAAGATTTACGGCTAACTTATCACAAGTGACCGGGATGGTTTTACACCTTTACTGACAATGAGTCCATAATTTGCATTCTTTCATCTAGCGAGTAATTAATTAATAATAAAAAAACGTATTGTTTAGATTCCCAAAGTTAGCTAAGCTATAAATTAATTTGAGGCTAAAGATATTGATTTCTTGGAGAGGAGAGTAATTAAACAAAGTGCTTACTTGATATCTCATTAGAAGAATGACCCATTTAACAGTGTGACATCACTTACTTTATCCAAGTATGGAAGGACCAAACCCTCATTAAATAAAAATGGGCATACCTTAAAAGACTTTTGGCTTAAAATTATTCAAATTTGCATTTTGCATGCGTTCTCCATCCGTAAGTAAACACACTTTAGTGTGCTATATAGCACTTGTCAAATACCTAAAAACAGTACAAACAAATGGCTACATTAAAATCATAGTGAAAGAAGACACTAGCAATTGACAAAACAAACTTGCGTTGCTTGAAATTTAATTGCGAGTGAAGCCATTCCAAATTCAAATGATGATTACGATGATGATGGCATTGATGAATGATTGCTGTTGGCATCCATTATAAATTATGGAATTATCAGCAACACCTCAGGTAACAAGAGTGCAAGCGAATTTGCTAAACATAATAATATGAAGAAACTTTTTATCAATGAGCCTTACCAGTGGTAGTGGTGATTCCATTTTGGTGTAGATGTAGATAATAGTTTTTTTTGAGTAATGATGTAGTAATGCCAAAGTCATATAAACAGATCTAAAGATATATTTACAAGAAGTTGAGAAGTCGCTTGATAAAGAAGTATTATTTGTAATTGCTGCATGCAGCTGCAGCAGCCAGCCACACTCGCTTGCCTTTATCAATATCAGATAACGTAAACTTTATGAGAGTATACAAATTTTTACCTGCCAATAAGTAATAATAAGGTTGTACTTAAATAATTATTATGTATTATAGTCTGACAAAATCTGATAGGAAAAGTAGTTGAAATTTAATCCCTTCTTGCCAAAAGAAAACAATTAGGCTATGCAGGCATGTGTATGTGTATAAGATTAACATGATTTTCTTGGCTTATCACCTGCCTATTTTTGATACTATAAATTTAATCTGTTTTGTCCCATATGAGTGGTTGATTTCACTCTAGATTACTAAATAGGTTTTCATTTCTATATCATTCTGTTCATTGAGTCATAATGACTTGATTGAACATGAGATTATCAACAATCCTTGGCAGTTTAGCCTTTTCGTTACGACTTTTTATTAAGCAGTCTATTATTATCTTTCTTTTCTGTTTCCAAATTTATTAGGCATGAATATGAAAAGTTTAAAATGTATTACAAACAGCAACTTATTATAGGCTTGGGTCTCGAAAGCAGTATGCGGTTTAAGGTAATTAATTACCTCTCATGATCAGTTTTCAGGTGCTTTTTAAAAACGGGGGCGGAAATGTACATTTTTGTAACTTGTACGATTAAGCAGGAACAAAACTAACAATTTGTCCTAGAACTGCAATGATTTATGTCCACGTATACTACCTAAAATTTCATAACGGTAAAAATCCGCTTTCAAATCTTTTGCGTCACTTTCTAGATTTTTGGGAAATACTGATTAATGCAATGAAAATTGTTACAGTATTTTGGTGACAAACTATAGGTACTACGTAATTAAGTGACATATAGGTAAGTTCTTCTTATTTTCTCCACCTACAAGTTTTTTAGTCGTTTTATGAGTCGCATTAACTTAATTTAACCAGTTTCTTCATGAAAGACAAAATGAACGATTTACTATTAATTGTTTAGGTCAACTCTTCACTGGTGAATAAATGAGCAAGAAATCACACAAATTGCAATGATATACCTCAGAGAAATATGCCTGTGGATTTTTTGCCTGGTAATTCGTCTAACTTAATACAGTAGAGCTGTTTTTCTTAAAATTCATTTGGTGGATGACTAAGCTGACCCTTAGCACTTAGCACTTAGAAATCTTGCCCTATACAAAGCCTATTCTTAACTAAAAAAATTGAATTTCGTACTGCTGATATTACTCATTGTATTATAGAAAATGCCGGGTATTATTTTCTTTGCATATTTGTCCTGTCCCATCTACTTCAGTTCAGATAATGAATTAAAAGAAAAACAAAATCAAAATGTAACACACAACTTATATTTTATTGGAATAACTTTCTTTAAATGCAGAAGGAATACACAGAAACATTGTAGATTTATTATAGTCTTATTAGTTGCTTTAAACTATCAGACTGGACAAAATCGTGTTACGATGCATATTGAAGATGAACAATTTTGTTGCAAGCGTTGGCTTCCTATAAATTGTAAATATAAGCTTGACTTCACAATAATCAATCTCTATAACTTTGTATTTTAATTTATTAACTCACAATTAACAATTATTAAGATCTCTAAAATATATCTTTTTTATACTTAAGAGTACTCTGATTAGTCAACTTTTAAACAATTTTATATAAGTATTATTTAATTCATAAAAGGTTTCATTTATGTTATAATACGGATAAGGCCTTGGTATTACATGACATTATTAAATACTATACGCACTAATTGCATTGATTAATACATTTATTTTGATCTTCACTTGATGTTAAAACGAGTTGTGTGACGAGTAAAGACATCTCAAGAATAATTCCGGTGATCACGTAAACAGTGACTATAAACAAAAGCAGACGATCTGATAATACAATTTAAATTTACACATCGCCATAGCACCCAATTCCTTTTACCACCCATTATACTTAATATTTCTTGGTACTGACCGTTTAAAGAAAGTTCAGCCAGATGATTATTTGTTGTTACGCAGTTTATTACATTTTACAAAGACCTGCAATTTATCTAGTAGTAGTAGTAGGTCGTTAAATAAATCTTTTATATTGCTTCACCAGCGCAATTTAATTAAAGTGTACAACTGAAGATTTTCTATTAAAGCTTGACTGCTTGGAAATGATTAGACATGAATTATTACTCATGATTAAGTTTTTGAAATAATTAGATCTTCCTAAAAACTAAATATTATTAAACTAGACACCCAGCTATAAGTGATAATTTGCGTTTATTACACACAATAGCGTTTGACTTCAATATACAATATTTAAAGTCTGCATAATATATTTTATTATATTAAATTCTGCAAAACCACATGACATATCTTAAAGGTTTTAAAAAATAACATTAATTCCAGAGTTTTGATCAAAAAGTCAGATAATTTTACAAGTTTGTTTTACAGCTGGATGCAGAAACATTTGTTACATACGTGAGGTACATTTGGTAATTTAGTCTAGATAATCATATCAGGTAAAATTTAAAATGTTATTTTCTAAAATGGCCATTTTTATTGTTATTTGTATCTCTAACTGGAATGATTACAGTTCCGGAAGTGAGCTGTCGAGGTTGGTAATCTATTTGAAAGTTTGCAGGGGAGCCTACTCGACGTCCATTTGGATACATGATTTCAGACTCCTTGTACCGACTCTTAGTCCTTGTTGTAGTTTCTGACGACTCAACCTGACCAGCTGCCTGACCATCCGAGCCACGTAGCGTTCTTCGAGAAAATCTTGACGTCGTATCCGTTGAAATTCGAGGTTTCCCTTCTTCTTGGTCAGGAGTGCTTGAGCTCATTCTATAAGTCTCCTGATAATCATCCGACAGTGGGGAGTTCGCTCCACCAAAAGCTCTGGGTGAGTTTAGTGAATTACGAGATGTTAAAGTGCGAGTGTTCTCAACTGCAGAACTACGTAAGGGTGAATAAGCGTTAGTTGGTGTCATTGAACGGGCTGGTGAGCTTGCTTTCGATCCTCGAAGTTGTGGTTCATATAAGTCGGGCGAGTTTTTTTTTAGATTGTCAAGGAACGTCCGTTTGGATTTCGAGACGTTCGTTGATTCCTGACGATGGTTTGAGAAACTATATTGGTCATTTCTCTCCCTGCTCAGACTATTTATGTCTCGAACACTTCTGCTCATATTTTGAATCAGCTTTGGAGTCAGCAAGTCGGGAGAGTCGAGTAGTTGAGGATTTGAAGTGTAAACCGGGGAATGCTTTTGTCCTTGGGTAAGCCTTGACGAAGTGAATACAGGCTTTTCCCTCCCAGCTGAACGGGGTGTGAAGCTCATGCTACGACTAAGACTGGGTGCCTTCTTCTGATCATTTGCATTTTGATAGCTGTTTGAAATTGACACGTTGATGTCGTCCGTCCCAAACCGGATTGCTTTGCCTGATGAACTTGTCTTCTTTCCTTCCGTTCCTAGAAGGGAACCTTGGTCATCGCCAAAGTAAAAGCGCCGCCGTGGAAGCGTTTGTGAACGACTGTCCGTCGTGTCTTCAATCACCGCTCCGGTATGCTCAATCCCTTTAAGACGACCCATTGTGCTGGATGGATTTCCCACGATGTACTTTGGGTGAAATTGTTTTTGTGGAGGTCCATCGTAAGAGAAAACGCGTTCCCTTCGCTCAACAGTTTTTCTTTGTTCGACATCTGCCACTCCACTTTCATACAGGGAATTTTGTGTCGGGTTATCTGTGTCAGATGCCTTGTAATAGTTTGACTGCTTGCTGACGTAGCCGGAGCTTCCGAAGTTTCCAGACTCTAGGGAATCCCTTGTCAATGTTTGATTGTTTGATGCAGGTCCATTGAAGCCGAAACTTTGTTCTCTCCTTTCGTATCCTTTTCGCTCTCCAACGTCACCGGTTTTCTGTTATAAACGACAGATATGAAAATTGTTTTAATTAATTAAGTTAATTAATTTAATCCATTAGGTAACATTTGCAATACTACAACATGATATATACATTTCGTTATTCACAATGACTTTCAAATTATACCATTTGGTTTTATTGTATTTAAATATAAGACAAATCTGTTTAGTTGTAAATTGTAAATTATATAACAGAGAAATATCTAAATACAAAAAATGACTTGAAATCCTGTTGTTCTTGTGCTTGCATTTCCTTTCGATTCTTGACCGAGGTAAAGAATTAAAATGAAAGTCCCGACAGTACAACCATTAACATAAAACTATTAGCTTGATATCAGATGCATCAAATCGATAGAAGAAAGCCCCATACTCAAAAAAGCATTTCAACAAGCTTTGTTAATTATTTAGTAAAGTCAGACAGAAATTTCACGTTTTATTTAATTTTTTTCATCTCATCTATCTTCTCTACCGGTTTTTGATATAAATTTTACACATCCACATACATCCTTTAGGTATATATAGCGTGACGAGAATCTATAATCCAGGTGTACGTATAATTAGTCTATCAGAGCCACAATCAATATTCTTCCGATAGGGGATTTTGAAATTACTACAATTACCAGGTGTTTGATCTCTCAATCCACTGAGCACTCGTATGTAATCACAACAGTTTTTTTTCTTTTAAAGGTGTCAGTAATTATATTATCGGAACGTGATAAGAGCTGAGTCAATTTGATGAGCTAGTAATTTAATCTAAAGGGGAATAACCCATAGGGTTACTTCAGTTGGTATTGTAAGAAACAAGGATGAATGACGTGCACGTACGTAGGTGTTCCATATGCAAATTATGTTTGGCATAAATAAAGAAGTGTCAAGTTCAAGATGGATTTTCCATCTTATTTCCAAATCCTGATCCCTATCTAGCTAAATATACTTTAAAACTTTTTTTGTGTCGACGTCAATTAATACTTTAATACACACTAAAGATATGAAATGACAAGTCGAAAAAGAACTTAAGAATGGTCACCCTTCTTATTAGAGAACACTCATGAAGCTCTTTAGAAGTACTTAAGGTGCTGACGCAGCAGCGGAGGATAAAAAATTTGAATTTGAAAGGTTTAGGGGGGAACAGACCTGAAGGTACGATGAAGTGTACTCCGGAGCGTATTTCCGACTTGAGTGGTTCATGATGCCGGTTTGCTTGATGTGATGAGTCTGATCAATGTGTGAAAAATTGTCAGCTCTGGGGTCCGGTGATTTTGTACGACGGTATCGTGGAGGCGGTGTTGGTGTGGGCTCTTCATCCCACGAACTCCCAGATTTGGTCACTGAGACTCGCCCATGTTGCGAGTTCAGCGAACGCATTACGTCTTCATGCCGATTCTTCAGGTCCTTTCATAACAAATTAGGACATTCTTAAATGCGCATTCATCTCCTTCTTGCTAAAAGAAACTACTTATAACTCTCCTATCGTCATCATCAACCACCTCCCTATTTCCATATCAAGTGTGGGCAAACTTGCATATCTTCTCGATAAAAAAACATCATCATCAACATCCAGCAGACTAGTCAATTTACTATTTTGTTTAACATCATCTCATTCTCCCAAACCATAAATGTGAATCCAGTTAACATTGATTGAAACGTAGATTCAATTCTACTTTCCCTACAAGTAATATGTGTAATAGTAAATAGTCAAAAGGAAATGCAATTTCTAACTACAAACTTGTCCTTTGTTTTCGCATTTATATGTCAAGCTGTGTATATGCACATCTTACAAGAGAATACAATTGCCCTCATGTAATCATGTTATAAGGTGGCCAACTGAATGCATTGAAATTCTTAAGCTCAGCTCTAATCACTATAATAAAGTGTGATTTCATTTTTTGTGTCAATATAAATAATCTAAGCAATGAAGTCCAAGCCTTAAATTATTTTCTCTGTGACGTTTATTTCCTACAGCTTTTTTTGAGTGATTCAGTGGATAGAATTTCCTTATGATTAAGTAAACTGGAAAAACGGATGTTAATGTCAGCTCCTTTTTCATAGCACAACATCTCATACATAATCATCTTTGAATATCATTGCAACTTTCCAGTAATTTTTTCATCGGCTGTATTCAATACTTTAGCTTCTGTCATTTGGCAAACCTAAGTCATATATTATTTCGTTAGGTCCATCCAATATTCACTACCAGTTTGACTTTTCTTCGTCTCGACGGATTGGGCATTAAGAAATAGCTGAAAGGTTACGTCTATATAACCTATCGTATTATAGCTGAAAAAAATCTCTGATGAGAAGTCATTTAAGATCATGTCATTCGTAAATGAGAATTGTTTTTCTTTGGCGATGAAGTTTGTTTGTGTACATAGAAATGACATCTTGGATCTGCTAATAAGTCATCTGGTCCACATTAGTTCCTATTATATCTTAAGTAAGGTATGAAGATAGAGAAAACTTACAAAGTGGACATGTTGGGTTGGACTAGGGCGAGATGGAGAATCGCCAAAACTTATTTTCTTTCCCACGGGCTCTTTTTCAGGTTTCGTATAAAACTTTTGAGCGGATCGAGATTGTGTTTGTTTTCCAGCAGGCATGGGAGGGGCTGGAGGTGGAGAGTTAAGTGGTGAACTTCGAGATGTCATCGTGACATGAATTCCAGTGGGTGTTGCAGCAAGTGGGGATCGCGGTGACGTTTCCGAATTTAATGAGCTGCTTGAGCTACCAAAGTGACTATTGAGCCAACGGTTTGTCTCATTTCTCTTGGTATATTCTTCATGTCCCATATCCAATGGACGATTTGTCAAAACGTCTGGACGAACTTGTGGAACTGCACCAAATTTATTGCTGTATAGAGTTTCTGGTTTAGGCAACCGACGAACTCTCTCTGACACCGAATCCCATATATCATCGTCACCATGTCGTTGAGAACTTATATTCTCAGATACAATCCGTGCTCCATCTCCAATCTGACATCAATACACAACTCATTAACTTCTAATTAAAATTTTATCACAGTTACAATTACAATTAATCCAAACTCTTCCACCTAGAAGAAAATCATTAGAAACTTTTCGTACCACCACGAAATATTTGCAAGAACAAACCCTGTTGTCTTTTACATCAGTTTAGAACAAACTAACCTTAACCCCTTGAGACGGCTTTCCTCCTTTTGGAATCGCATGGTATTCAATAAACTTCTCATTTTTTGCATGACTATAGTCCTGACTTCCTTCACGATTTTCGATGTGTTCAAATTCATCGGATTCTGAATCTGGAATATCTTCGTTGTGGAATTCTTCATGTTCATGTCGACGGGTGATTTCAGTCACAACGTTTCCATTCTCCTTCATTTTACTCACCTGATTAATAATCCCAACATTAAATCAATTCATTAATCAAATCAACAAAATTAAAACTAGCAGGTGCGTTTTAACAATTAACGTTTTCACTCAAGTAAAAAATATAATTCTATTAAACTGTTCTAATGAAAATATCCTTCGGCAATTTTATGTAATGGGCAGTGCTCCTACCGTAACTGTTAGATAATTAAACTTCCTAAATTCTTATTATGTGCGCCCCATTGCCCTTGAGTGAAAACTAATAGGAAGCTTGTTCGGTTGAAAAAATACATATCGACGCGTAAAAAGCTTTCTATAAGTTTTTTTGCGTTTCTATGCAATAGCTTAATTTAATTTAATAGTCAGAAAAAAATAACAAATGGTCAAGTTCACATAATTTATTACCTAAGCAGTTATAAGCATAATAAATTGAAGTGAACTTTTAAGTTAAGTTTGTCTAACCATTCGTAATAAAACTTAAGTTCATTGCATAATTGTTGCTTAAAATACTGCATTTGTTTTAAAATTGTTCAAAAGTACTTCTTCCAGTTATACGTAAACGAAATTCTGCCTTTTAAAAATTAACTTTCGCAGCACGTTATAAAATTTCCTAATACTGACCATCATCTTAAAAAACGATTCTGGTTTTAAAAAAACCATTAAAATTTGCGTTTAAATTGCAGACCGTATTTTCCAGCCGTACTGCCTATTAAATTAACTACTGACATCAAAATCAACCTCATAAACACAGCCAGAGATTTAAAAACACTTCATAAATTAACCTGTGGCTAAGCGTTTGTTATTTCCATCGGAGGTTTACAAAATAGCACAAAATAACATCATCTCTTTTACAGCTTGAACATCTTTTGCCTAAGCAGTTCTATTCCATAGCCATTATCGTTCTGACAGATTACCTTCCCCACTCTCCACATCCTGTGATTTTCTATTTTTTGCGCAGAGTACAGATAGTGTAAAAAAGATAAAATTGCAAGTTGTGCTGTTAAAAGTTAACTAGGTAGGTAAGTATACTCTTACGTAAAGATAAACAGGAAAGGTCATGCATGAACTTGGAAATAATTCTTACTTTTGCAAATATTATTCTCTGGAAGGTACAAAACCGCACATCGGACTCTTAACCACAACACATTTTTCTATTAAGTTGTATAAAAAGAAGAAAATGGTGCATAACATCACTAACATTTCGTAAACTTATTTTGTAATCCTTTCTCAAATGCAATTAAGCTATGTGGTCACAAGAGTACTCCAGGGAGTATTAGTGCCAAAAGAAGTAAACTAAATAAATATCTTATTCCAGCCAGATGCTCATTTATACAATATCATCATTATATGATATTCTTTTCACAAGAAAATCCATCACTCTTACCATCATAATTATATTTTTCATGTCTTTTAAAAAACTAAAACAATAATAAGTGAGCAGTAGATTGCCAAAAGTTGCAATAAAAACTGGCAACATTTGGAATGAAATTGCAATCTAAACTGAAATCTTGACATGAGATGTACAACAAACCTCTTTGGTGTCTTCAATGTCCGTGGTCCGGTCATGCCTTCTGCTTTGCTGCAGCACCTTTTTTTGTGGATCTTTAGAGTAATAAGGTAGCAAATCTCGTTTCTCCGATGAGCTAAGTAATCCCTTACGGGCATCAGGTCCTTCACGTAATGCTCGAACGATTCCCTAAAACAAATTAAAATTCAAAAGTTAATACCACTCATTGTCAAATAGAAATGTATAATCCAAGTTTTTAAACTACAATATACAATGCTTCAATAATCTAGCAAGATCATAAGGAAGTTATCGACTACAAAGGTATGATATAATACACAACTACCTAATTTGAAATTGGCATTGAACCTGAGGTCATACGTATTCATCAAGTAGATGTGGGAGGATTTTCGCTTACCACTTTGGACATTAGTTTTTCACTTTAAATTTCACATAGAAGGTTGGTGGCCTTCTTCAATTTTGTTATGGCTTCGTTAAGAGTAAAAGTGTCTTTTATTGTTTTTACAATGCACGTTGGATCGTTGGAATAAGAAGTGAGTGCAATAAATCGATGAAGTGATCATCAGTCGTGAGGAGAATGTTATTGTTATTGTACAGGTGACACCTTTTAACCATCTACCACCACGGTTTATTATTACTCTAAAAGCTAAAAAGATCACGGACATCGAACAGACAATAAGTAGTCATTATATTATGTATTTTAATGCCACAATTGATATAGCTGTTTCCTTCGAGGCGAAAATTTTATGAGCAAAAACCCTCTGAAACTAATCCTAAGGTAAAAATTCAGCCATGAGAAGGGAAACGTCAGATGAATAGCCAATGTTTTGAGGTAAGGCAAAAGCCAACGAATAATAAGATGACAATGATAAGCTATAGCTATAATATCTCCTAACAAATTACTTAAGATGGACTATTGGAATTCTCTGAGAGTTATGCAATGATCCTCATTGTTAAAAGATACCTTTGACCATTCATGAAATCTTCAAAGGATAATAATAAGCAAAGAGTAACAATAATATAAAAATGCTTTGCTGCTACTATAATATTGCCTTTGCCTTGGCAGTAGTCTATGGTGACTGTTGAGAATTTGATTGGCCTCATTGACCAAATAAAAGCATGATTGGGCCACGAGTAAGGTTGATGACTGTTTAAGGTATGTGTCAAGTTTGATACGGGCTAACTTACAAACAAGGATTCAATACACTTGCAAATCAACTCACTTTTCAATCAAATATCATTTGTTTGCCATTTGTCAATTATTAACTGGATATAATCCTAAATCTATAAGTCTTTGACACAGCCAGCAGGATTATGTGTACAGTCAGTCCGTTACTCAAAAGACTTATCCAATTTCAAATCTCATTCATTCATTATAATAATGCTGATTTTATTGCAAACTTCTTTGACAAATATGAAAGCATTAATGTTTGATAGCTTCAAATATTATACTCGACAGATATTATATAATGACACTGTCTAGAGAAATCTCAACAAAGCTTGAAAGAGTTAGTAGGTCCTTAAAAACTGTATGCAGATTACTTGCATATTTAAGTACTCTTTTATTTAGATCAGTTGAGTTATGTACATGACCTGATAGTAATATTTGAAATGTTTGCTCTGATCTATTATTCTATCGCCCTTGGTGGCAAGTCTGGCAAGTATGGTTAACTGTTTAATCAGTGAATTTTAAAAATAAATCATGTGCTCAAAATATAGTTGTAAAAATACTTAATTTGACACCACCGGCACCCTTGAATGCTTAACGTAGTTTATTAACTGAAAGGGCCAAATGGAACGTCTAAATATCGATACACCCACAAGGGCTCGACAAAAGTCGTGCCCAAAAGTGATTTCTAAAGTCAAAATAATGGCTGGATAAACATTCCCATAAGTTTTAAAATCCAATTGCAGTAGAAATGAACTAGATGCAGTAGAAATGAAAGTAGAAAAGCGTTGTACAATGAAGTCGACTGCTGATCAGAATCAAGATCGAAAATTTATTTATGGTCCTTAAAAGAATTCGATCATAGTCATGACACTTCCACTGTTTAAATTAGGATATGATATGGAAATGATATTTATTACATTACACATACTTTTGTTTTATCAGATAAAAAGAAATGCAAATGCAAAGAATACCAAATAAGACAACGATGTCCCAAATCCATCAATCTGCAATGCAAAATACCTTTTGCATCACAATCACATTATAAATACAAAATACATTAGTACCATTGTCCTAGTTGCACACTATCTGTGTTTTAAATTAAATTCACCTCAGTTTTTTCTTCTAAAAAGAACGGTCATATCGAAGAGGATTAGAATTAGAAATTAATCTGTTTAACCCATGAAATTCAATTCCACAACTCTCGGATGATAAATGGGTCATTTTGACTGTACAATGACAGAACAGAGGAGACAAAACTTTAACCCATGTCATCGTCTCAAGAATGAAAATCTCTCACTTAAGATACATTTATTATTTATTTCTTCACCGACAAAAACTAATTCCAATTCAACTGCTTTAATCGAAAGAACACAGGAAGGGCGATACCTTCGTCAAGCTTTTGTACTACAAAATTACGCTTATTGTTCCTTGCGACATTAATAACGAAAATATCTTCACTCCTATATTCCATTAGCTGGATGGAGAGTTCAGTCATTTTCTACGAAGAATTTCAAGTAAAAAATCAAACGACACATCTTTCTTGAGGTGATCGTGGTACCACGCTGTGATGATGTTTTATCTAGATCTCTTCATCCAGAATGTCCATCCTATAATTACTTATACACCACTTTTTTTCAAGGTTTACACCGAGACTCAAGCCGAGATTGCGTAAAGGTAGATTCAACTAATCATAACTTTATTTCCATGATAAATTAGATAGATGAATTAGATAGGGGCACAACTCTCTTAGTCATTATAGAAATTGTGAAGATGGAATGGTTAATACGATGTTTACCTCTCTATAGCATATAGCATAGTGACTATTATGTATTATGCTTTGTGCATTTCTGCATGCATATTTTATCAATCTCATCTCAAGAAAGAGTCTGTCATCAGCCACATTATTAAGTAGCGAAAGCTACTTTATGGGAATGCTCTGTCCGTCCGTCCGTCACCAAATTTATCTCAGGAACAGGTTGACCTTTTGACATGCGGTTTTTTGCGTTGGACTCGTTAGGTCAATGTGACTTTTGGTATTGCAAATCAGCGCGCTGTGACAAAGCGCACTAGTCGCGCTTATGAGCGCTTCAAAGCGCACACTACATCAAAATCATGTGATATATGATTTCATATCTACGAAACGTCAGAAACTGAACTGTAACAACCGTTTTTGTCCTACGAGG
>JAQFZZ010000494.1:0-17614 GCA_034696405.1 Isotoma caerulea
TGCAATTAGTTGTGTGATTCCATATTTAAAAAATCATTTCATAAAAATAATACTCGTCCATTAGAACTTTTCAAATTCTTAAAGTATTTTCTCTAAATTAAAATGAATACATTTCATCCACAATAGATTGAATGCAACCGCACGTTTTAATGATAACGTTACCATTGACAATTTCAATTGCAGTGGACGTCACAACAAAAAAAACTATATTCATACACTAATATTAATATTACAAAATCATAATGGTGACAGGTGCTACACTTATTACGTGTGAAACGTTTAGTTACAATATGCAACAGTCCGTACTAAACTTATGCAGACTCCGAATTTATTTGCACAAATTTCCAATAACAGTTTTCCTCTGTTGTCTCTTGAAGTTTTCGATTAAAACATCATTTTAGTTCGTTCTCAATCAGTTAATTCTAATGGATCAAAATAATATGTTCAAACAGTCTGAAATATGCTGAAGTCAAATATATAGGATTCTATTCAAGAAAGTATTTAACCAAACAGCACAATGTGGAGTAAGCAATTAATTAGGCATCCGTTCAATTAAGTAATTAAAATTGTAGTGGGTAAACTAATGACCGAAGTAATAATTACGTAGAATATTCCATAACCGTATGGTTCATGCGTTTATCCCTTAGCATAGAAAGAATAATATGCATGAGAAAGCCAAGCCACAACAAATCCCAAATATTGACTTGACTTTTATAAGTGGATCCGTGTACATTTTCCAAAGGTAAAATGTAAAAGGCTACAAGAAAGGATTTCAATGGATGATGGTAAAGAGTAGACAGGCAACAGTAAATTTATTACTCAAGAGTATCTTTCCGGTTGAACTATTCGACTAGAAGGGCATTTATTTGTCATGTCAGTCCGTTTTTCGATAATACTAGATATTATTGAGCTATTGCAACTTGCATTTATTTATACAGAGATAGAAGCTACTATACACCATTCTAAAGTACTTGCGATCAATATATAAAATATAACTTTTACTACCACTACCACCAGCTACCCTATTTTCCATTGCTTATTGCAATGGCCGTGATCATTTTATTTCTTGTGGTTGAAATATTGATTCGCTTTGATGTCAGCTATTTATTATGTATGTTTTTGATAAACTATATCCGTCGAATAAATGTTAGTTAGTCTACACTTTGTTAAAATTCTACAATATTTACTTCTTGCAAATTGTTTAACTCTCTCTGATGAAAAGTTATACTTTACTAAAGAAGTATTTCCGAGTGTACATATAATCAGAAAACCAATCGATAATTTCTAATTTCTGATTGAAATTTGTAAAAACAAATGAATAAATGATAAGGTTGAATAAAATTGAAATTGAAGGAGTACAAAAGCTTGAAACTTTTTATTTTGAAAAGCTTCACACATGCTGCCATAAAGCCTCATTCAACACCCTGTGATATATTCTTAAACAATTAAAATATAATCCTCAAAGTCCGCCCAACAATAACATTAAATGTTGTTATTTTAAAACATACTTTACAATGAGAAATCAATGAGTAACAGACTAATAATTCCAGTTTATGATTACCTCTGGCTGTCCAATATGGACAGATGATGAGCACACGCATAAAAAGTTTCAGTGTGTGTGTGACGATGATGATATGATCAGTCTCGTGTCATGCATACAGAAATATACCTTGTCAACTTGTCAACTAGCCCAGAATGATAAATTAAACCGAGTGGTTTTGGCAATACATAAGTATATTTAATGGGGAGTTGTCTCTTTCAGACAAATTTCACTAACTACTCACGCATTTATTTACTTCCTTCTGGATGATCAACATAATAAATAGATACTGTGTGAAATTCACTCGTTCTAACTACAAACTATAAACTATTGCCGTATATAAATAAAAAAGGAATAAATTCTTACAACTTCCAACATATCTCCTTGTATCGTATAATAATAATAAAACCCGCATCGAATGGTGTTTACAACCTTTATGATAAAATGATAGATAATATGCTAATAAAAGGTTTTAAAAAGCATAACCTTAATGACCACATTTACAAAAAAAGAGAGATATAATCAATAGGTGTTTCTTTTCTACTTCAAAAAAGTGTCCGATTGTAACGTAACACGTACGTACACCTATACCCACAGGTACATTTAGTACTACCAGCCAATACCTTTCTGCAAATTTAGCTCCTTTCATTAATTGAAGGGTATTTAGGAGCTGCCGTACGTAATTATGAGTACTGTCATCACTATCATCCATTTCAATAATAAGTTGACAAGGAGAACAACGGAGCTTTATTCATTTTTAAATTTCTCACCACAGCTAGACATACTCTCCAGCAGTTTTGAAGGTAGTCAATTAACTACATTAAATATCTTAAGTGGAAGAATGTCCCAAATATTTTATAAGTCGTTCCACATATGTGTGTCAGTATATCAATGAGTTGGATTGGAAAACACGGGTTAAATCTGACTTAAATATTTCCTTATAAAAACTCAAGCTATAGAATATCTTTTTTATAGTTTACAGCTGTATTTACAAGTAACTATATATAAACGAGGTGATTTATTCCCCTCGAAAGTAAATTAATAGATGCCAAGTGCATGTGATATCTCTATCACTTTTATCCTTGTTATCTTGCTACACCTTAACCCATTGACTCAATGGGATTATCTCTGTGTGATAGGAAGGAGACATTCCTTTGAAATAATAATAATGAAATGGAAGTGAGTCGTCTTTTGAAGAAAAAAAGCTTTATAGATAAATGTGAGTTAGATAGAGGGAGGAACAATAAGAGAGTTAAATTAAGTTGGATGATGAAGACAGGAAGAAGAATGTCTTTTTCCCTCTTCAAGACTAGTTCATTCTCAAACATTGAATTGGTTTAGATAGTACCCTCAAGGCAACTTCAATATTCGCTCTACTTCCTATTCGTACACAATATTCTTATTCCTCTCTCTCTCTCTCTCTACTGCAAGGAAAAAATATACCCAACCAGACCAGACCAGACTGACTCTCTCTTTACTTTCTCCTGTAGGGAAAGGACAAGGACAATCTCGTGGTTTTAGCCCAAGCCAATGTTCAATGTAATATAAGAATGTATAAAAAGGTTAGGTTATTTCCATTTTCAAAACGGAACTTTTGTTCTGAGCAAAACGAATGGATAAGGACCCTTTCACCGTTACTTATTACTAGGTAGCTTTATATATTTAAGACGTACTTGCAAGGAGTTAGATTTACCTCAAGACTTTAGCTGAGAAATTTACTGATGCCGCACCACTGTTATGATTATATACCTTTGGATAGAAAGAAATTCCCTTTCTTCATTTCTTCTCTCATTTGCTTCAGGCTTCTATTTTTCGTGTGGCTGCTTCCGATTATTCTACCTACAACCTACAACCTACAACCTTCTCTGTAATTTGGGTTTGGCATCTTTTCATTACACTCACTCACTCACTCTTAGACGATATCAAGCAATTTATCCTTATTTTTCCTACGATGCTACTTTTTGTTTGAAGAACAAACCACATTTCTAAAAACAATTACAGAATCACTGATGACTAGAAAATATATTACATTATAAAAACAAAACGGTTGTTAGTCCGCAATTGTAAATACCATATGCCACATACATACCAACATACCTACTACTTGGACAAGGCAATAATTTATAAGTGCCTTATTCTCCAATTCTTCATTTCCTAGAGAAGATGAAGAGTTTTATTAAATGTAGTCCCCGTTGACCTGTTCTGAAAATAGTATTTGTTTTTGAAGAGGTAGGCAGAAGCTTTCATAATTTTAAAATTGTATAACCACATCGCCATCATTTTCATAACGTAGCACGTAGTAGTAAATAGGTACGTTTAAAATTTTCATGAAGCCAAGACATGCGTACTTACCTATAGAAGACTAAAATTAAGAAGCACGTCGATAATTCAGCTCGTTCAGAAGTCTTAATATTTGATAAGCTGTTTTAAAAACAGCATCGTCATCGTTTATTCATAAAAGAAATTTGAGTGGTAAGATAAGGTGGTCGTATAATCAGGCCAGGGTTGAGTTTAATCCCCTTCTTGTAATTACACTAGGCAAAAAGTTATTCAGATAAAAAGTGATAGATGAGTTGGATGATAGATGAGCTCTTCCTTTTATTAAGAATGTTATAAGATTTAGGGAATAAATTACTTTCAAATTTAAATTGTTGAAGTAAGACCACCAACTTATAAACTAAGCTGAAGATCTCTCTCTTCAAATTCTGTGCATGTCACAAGTGCAAGAAATGTCATACTAAACTATTTTAGGTGAAGTTTCTAACGTAGCGAAATTCCCTTATGTAAGTATACACTACTTCTATATACACAAATTGGAATTCAAAAACCGATCAAAGTTTCTCATCCAAAGTTCGACAATAATACTTCACATAATGGGACGCAGGTACATTTTTCCTCAAATTATACACTTTACATAAGTGGTTATCCAGATAGATGAAAGTAAATACTTAAAATAGGTCGACTAGCCCCCACTCTTATCACACAATCTCTACGTGCCCTCAAAGTCCAATTGTTCCGTGAGGTCTAGACTTGAATATGAAGCTAGAATGCCGGGGGACAAGTTATTCTCAATTTTGATTTGAAATTCGAAAGAAATGTCGAATGAATGCGATGCGTTTACTTCAAGAGTATTCCAGGGCACTCGTTCTTTTAAACCAAGAACAAATTAAGGAAATGCCTTCTGGTGGTTAGAGAAACCTCCATCCAACCTACCTGAGTTTATTTTGAAAGGTGGACTCAGTCTACACAAAGTCATCCACTGACAATAAGACTAGGAAGGAAAAGATAGTAGACAACTTCAGACTCTAGACGATCTCCGTTAGAAATTTGAACCCGGATAAGAATGCATGCACAGTGCACACAGAGGCAATGTAGGAGGTCGGAAGTCGGAGGTATCTTCAGATTATAATGAAGATGATGACGAGATACAGAAGGGAAAGAAGGATAGGAATCTTTTATGAAAAGAAGAAGACCGAGGATGGTTATGCAACTAGAGCCTCCGACCTCAATGCCCCTTTTGATAAAATTAACCCACAGTGAGGAAGCACGACAAGATTTCCAACATTTCTTTCAAAAAGGAGTTAAAACTTTTCAACTATGTAGGCAGACTTTAACTAACGCAACGGATAAGTCGGAGTGGAAGGACTCAGGACTCACTCTTTGGGCGACTTTGGGCCTAGCCAAACCACACCACAATAGTCAAATATTGCATACAAGTAATTATAAGCTCCTTTCCCCTTCCCACTACTGGATAATATCCCCTAGTGGTCCAAGTTTTTTCTATGTTAAAAATAAAATCAAGATTTACAAATACTCAAATATAATATAAATATATGGTACTTACTTTTTCTAAAAAGATAGGTACATATTAACCATTATTATAAATTCCGCTTCAAATTCACCAGACCAAGCTCATTTAAAGATATTGTGTAGTCTAGAAGTCTAGAAGTGAAAGCAAGTAGACGATCTATTCACAAAAAATTTTTAATGTAAGTAGATTCCGCAAGTCATGGAGAGTTTTATTGGTCTAAACGTAATACTGATTGCATAAGAAGTGTGTCTAGTCTTTATGAAAGTTATTCTACTTACTGACTGTGTAGGTAGGTCCAGGCCAGGACTGTAAAATATTATTTTAAAGTGAAAGCAAGGCATTGGAATGGAATTGAATTCAGCTGGTTTCCCTAAATTCAAGTGGTGCACCTTAATGGGCTAATGGCATCCTAACCCATTCGTCTCCCTGCCCTTCCGTCTTCTTCTTCTTCTTCCATACATTTGGGATCTTATAGAGAGTAAAGACATTTTGTATGATTATGGCTTGATCGAAATTTCCTATGGTATGCATCCGTTCTATTCGTCCCAAAACCACAGCAGCAGCCATGAGCACCACCAAATTTTGCATCTCTTTGATCCACATCCTGAGGAAGATGATGTTCGTTGGACCCAAAAACTAACTGGTATGGTGAAGAAACCTAACTTATATGCAAAGCCGAAGCTAAACCCTTGTAACCAAAGTTTGTCAATGTGGCTTACCAAACTATAACAACTTTATTCACTGACTTCGTTCAACTACTTTATTCCCCTACTAAATATTATTGACTATGACAAATTTTATGCATCTGTCTGCCCAATTCACTGATTTCGAGATTGAAGGATTTCTCCTTAATGCATTCCTGTCCACTTGCATTTTTACTCCTTTTTTCTTTAACTCTAGACTTTAAATAAAAATTCATATAGGTTTGATTTTTATGGAACGGACAGGTAAAAAACTGCAATATTTCATTTTTGTCACGTTCAATACTTTCTAATCTAGATCTAGGGGTATTACTATTAACACAAACCGTTGCACTTTCATAAAAGAAAGTGGATCAAAAAAGAGAAATACATGTAGATTTAAAAATGCAAATGAAAGTTTTATACTCGCCTTTTCTCCTCCTGTCGCCTATTTTTACCTCAAAAAGAGAAACACATTCAGCTATATATCTAAAGCAGTAGTAAGCTGGGAGAAAAATATGAATATTGTTTGCTCAACCATAAACATATTTTTTCCAATATTTCCTAAAAAGAATTACAATTGCATAATATATTCGCTATCTGTAGTAGGTACAATAGAAAATGAAAGTGTGTACCTAAATAAAAAATAAAACAGAATAGGAAAGAGTGGTAGTGTATGCAGAAAGTGAAAAAAAGAAAGTTTTTTTTCAAAGACGATAACGACGACACATCCACATTAAATAAAAAAAGTTTCCACTTCAGCTCAAATGGCATGGAATGGAAATATGTAGCTTCTGGTCCTATCATCGTTATGCGGTTTTGTAAAATGTTCACCTTAACCTAACTTACTACATAACCTTTTATATCACTGCATCCACTCATCCTACGATCCTACCTGCTTTCACTTTTACTTTTCTCCCTCAACCATCTCATCATCATCAGCATCACATCTCACCAACCTACAACAAGACCGGTGTGGTGTGTGGGGTTTGAACAAGTCTGTGGAGTGAAGGTAGTTTTTGGGACTTGGGTTACACTTCTTCCTTCACACGGGTGGAAAGTGAAGGGAGGATTTTACGACCTTATAAATTGATTGAACAAATTGTTTTCAATGCCATAACATGCCATGGCACTCAAGAACTACTTCAGATTGCATTTCCGTCACAATTGGAATACGATCTGTCTATGCCATTCCCTAATGCATTGCCTTCTCAGTTCTTCCCATCACGCTAAACTTTCATCTTACTTGACAGTGATATCTCGCATGGGCTCTTACCATTATCAATCACCTAATCGATCGAACAAATGTAGTCTATACATTTTAATCATTTATACCTTCAGTCCCATGCATTCCCCCCTTCTCAATCCTTTTCCATATTATTATTCTTTTCTTTTTTGTTTTCATCCTCAAAAATTGATGGGGGCTTATTATGTAAAATTTTAACCTTTATATAAGGCTTTTAACAAATAACCCCAACCGACCATGGTTTTTTTATCATGCCTCTACTATGATTTGTTTCAAAACAATCTCCGTATCCAAGACAGGACATTAGCTGTAAGCTAGGCATCACTTTTCCCAACAGGGAACAAAAGTCAAGATTTCAAGTGCCATCCCATCTCCTATGTCACAATCAACAATGCCTACATACCTTACATACGTAGAACAATATTCTAAAAGATAACGTCAGACTGATTTGTAAATAAATAATAATACATAAGACTACACAAACCTAGTATTTATTTTCCTTTCTGTAAATGTTTGTAGTATTTGCAAGTGCTTTTAGAAACAAATAAGATATGTTTTTCATGTTTCATGTTCAAAAAATGATAAACTATGGGATAAAGTTGACGAGGACAAATGTGACAAGGTAAAGAAAGCTTGTTTCACTTTCTGTTCACATCCCAACTTGTATCTATCCACAAAGCAAAAAGCCCCACTCTCTCTCTATTGTATTCCAAATTCCAATGCAATCATACCCCTAAGTATGTGCATATGCATATGACATCACATAACCTTATCTAACACCTTACGAAGTTACTTTAAAGCCTTGTATGTATGTGTTAGGCACATAAACACCTTTTCCATTTTCCAACTTCAGAAGCAAAAATCCTTCTTGAGGTTGAGTACTGTCTACTAGTGTATATTATATACATAAGCAGCTTAGCTAGCTTTAGAGAAAAAGCGACAGAAAAAAGCATCCAAGATATTATATTATATTATAAGAGAGCATATTGAACTTACCAAGAAGAA
The DNA here is from genome assembly GCA_034696405.1 of Isotoma caerulea. NCBI lineage: Eukaryota > Metazoa > Arthropoda > Collembola > Entomobryomorpha > Isotomidae > Isotoma > Isotoma caerulea. The sequence goes on from JAQFZZ010000494.1 coordinate 8,283, forward strand.
GGAGTTCCGCCCAGAGGAGCAACGGCCACATTTTTGTCCTTGTCTTTGTTGTTGATGTCTTCTTACGACGGGAGAAAATGGTTCCAATGATTTTTCCTCAAATCTTGGAAAGAAGAAGCACCTAAAAACCTAAAGATATAGAAGAGCAAGAGACACGGACGAAACCTAGCACAAAAAAGACCCCTACCTATCTCTAAAAGAGAAAAAGGAGAAAGTTTTTCACTTCTCTATATTGAATATTATAGAAGTTGAAGTTGTTGTAGTGTATAGTTGCAGCAGTTAGGGCAGATTTTCCTTGCCCTTACGGTTAGACTTTAGACTGGTTCCCTCTCGGACTCTCAGAGTAGATTTTAAGATTGTTGCAGTCGACGAGAAGATAATGTAGTAGAAAAGTAAGTAGGTTGTAGGTAAGGCTCACCAGGCGAGTGATGATACTTACACTAGTACACAGTAGAGAAAGTTGAACCTACCACAAAACAGGTAGTATGGTGTAAGTTTCCTTGTACAAGTATAGTATTATACCCACCACCAGGTCACACTTGTAGCCAGATATAATCTGGACTATTTCCTCCTGGAGTGAAAGTTGGCAAAAAGTTGAAACAGAAGGTTTTTCATCAAGTTTCTCTCAACAAATTCAGTTTAGTCCGTCCTCAGACCAAGTTGTGTACAATAGAAGGACATTTCCTTCCACCACTTTCACTTTCAAAGAACGAACTATGATTTATTTACACAATACAATAATAATAGCAAAGTATCTCTACTTCATTGAAATTCACTGATCAATGTAAAATCTTCTGATATTATATTACTACATGTCGCAAATTCCAAGTCGTTCATCCCATGTGGTGTGGTCTGGTCTGGGACAGATATTACTTTAACTACTATATACTAAACTAACTATGAACTAGTGAGACACAAAAACTTGTTCCAACTCAGTGGTTCAGTTCAGTTCAGTCAGTGTGGGTTTCTCTGTCCATTCGTTTGTATTGCATTAGTGAGACTCTCTAAACTTAACCAGAGGCTCGTCCATCCATGTACACTTTTCTTTTCCTATATGGAAAGTACACACTGTATTGTATTATACTATCGTCCTACTTTCTCTTCAGAGTTGTCCTCTCTCCTCTTCTACATATTGTTCATGCTAACTTAGTATATCTACTTAGTTTACCTACCATATAGCGCAATAGTAAATTCAAAGTTTGAATTTATATATCAGTAGATAGATAGAGTAAAAGTACTTAGGTACTTAGGGCAGGTAGGAGGATTGTAATATGATATACAATGCTGTTCTGTTGTTTGTTACTTTACAACAAAGTTTTCTTCATCATCCTTCTTTGTGTTTCAAATTTGCATGGTTGATCGTTGATGGTTGTTCCGTGTTGTTCCCATCAGGTTTCCGCCGCATTAATTATCCCCAGTAGGACGAACAAGTATTATGTATTAGGTAAGTAAAGTAAGTAGAGAGAGAAGAAGAAGAAGCGTTTTATTTACACAACGTAAACCGGATCAATATCATCAACAGGAGGACAAGCAGACCATGGCCGGCCATCATAATTTCATTATTATCATCATCCGGTCCCAGGGCAGAACAATAGCGTCAGAGTAAAAGGATAGGGATGGTAATACCATTGTGGGTTCGAAAGTTGAAGGTCGTTCATTCAATTAACAAGAGGTTGTAATTTGAATGGATGAAGTTCAGTGAAGCCAGCCAGCGGGGTGGTAATTGGCCAGATATATGAAAGATAAACAAAAACCATGCATGAATCAATTAGTCTCCCATGTTTTAATTTAATCCTTTTTACTATAGAGATAAAACATTAGAACAGAGAGAGAGGAGTAGTAAATTCATATAGATAGAGAGAGAGATCATCACAATCTGGAACAAATACAGATCTAACGTAGCATAACCACATAATAATATTTGTACATCTCTACCCAACGATAATTGCATTGTTAGACTCAATCCATTTCAATTATGTCATAAACTTTCTCTGAAAGAAACCTGTCGCATGTTTTACAATATACGATATATCACTCTGACATTTGTCTCGGTTTAATTAGTGAAATGAAATCTCCGACCTCATTCAAAATTTAATTTACCTCAGGGTAACAACAAACTTTTAGAGAGTACTCTTACCTATGTAATTTCATATAGTTAAGACAGGTCTTATTACTGCTACTTCAAAATGTGTACAATATTTATGAACTCTTGTATTGTTAAGTTGATGAAAACCACAACAGAGACTTTTCATATCAAGAATGAAAATCAATTTCAAGCTGAATATAAAATTTATCAGTTTCCTTTGAATTTATCAGAATACAAGGACATGAACTACTTCAATGAGGAATTTAAACTTGATTTACAAACAGCTGCACTCTTTCATTCATCCTTTATGCAAATAATTTATTAGGCGATATACGATAAAAATTGAAAACTCTAATTTGTTGCTGATACAATATTACCGTGTTAAAAACTCGTTTTCACAATACAAGAAAAACAGATTATTAATCAGCTTCAGACTGGAAAAAGAAAAACTAATAAGCTTGTAGATGCAGTTTCTAAGAAAATTTTTACAAAAGAACTCAAATTATCAATTAGAACCCCTACCAAGTATTTCTTAAATACAAAATGATAGGTTTAAAAGGATAATTTCTTAGTATAGAAAAGCTGTAAAATAAAAATCTAAACCTTAGTAACTTTCATTTACTTTCATAAGTAATCACCGGCTGTCTCCACACAAAATGAAAAATCAATATTTTTTATTTGCAAAATTGAAAGAAACCCACGCTGAGATGAAGTTCATTCATAAAAAGACATTTATTTCCGAAAAGAAAAATAAATGAATGTGGTGGTGCGGTTATTTTCCAAGTAACCAAACCACACACTACCAGTGGGAGTAGCGAATAAGTAAAGTGAGTTGCACGATAAAGGGCGAATCAAGGCTAGTAAATAAAAGTAAATTTTGCTGCATAGTTTCTACGTACGTACGTATTTACGTCCAAAAGGGGAACATATAATACTAGTAGTATAAACACACATTACACAAGAGTGACCTTTTCTCTAGTCAGGATTTATTTATCAATGAGGCAAATGAAAGTTCCATTTATGTAGGATATGAATATTACAAATGGATTAAAAGGGAACGGTGAAAAGTGCAATGTTTCTTTCATTAGTTTACAGTCTGGCTTTCTCCTTCTCAGACTTTATACTACAGTGTGTACACACTAACTGACTTTAATATGGAATGCGCCACAAAATTACAACTACTACTTACACTGACTGACAGTCTTAAATATAGTATACCATTTCTCCAGTCCAGTCCACTGATTGTGAAAGTCCATCGGACGATGGCTTATACAATATCACAGCATGGTCAGTAAAAAAAAAGAAGGAAAGTCAAGTTAGTCATAAAGCACGAAATGAAAATAGAAAAAGTATTGAGATTCGGCAGAATAAAAATATAAGTTGAGTATTATTCTGGGTTGCGTGAGAAGTGAGATTTTTTGAAAGGTAAATCAGCCATCCGTTTTGTTCTTTTCTGGCTAATCTTGGCCAACCCAGAGAAGTTAATCAAGATGAAATATAATACAAGGAAAAGTGCAGCTAAATGCTCAAACTCATTTTTTAGGTGATTGGGGGAAAGTATTTACAGTCTTTTATTTCATTCTCCCTTGATTTTTTTACCCCTATCATTTCCCGTACTCGTGATCACTGAAGTTGTAATGAAATATGTGACGAGATCTCCAGTTTATTCCTACCTACCAATATGCATTCATATTAATTTAAGCCTTTCTATTCCCTGCATTATTGTATTGTATTGTGGTGGAATAACTAAAAGACTATTAACTGATTTACTGTTTCTCTTATTGTTCTAATGTTACTCTCAGTCTCTAATACTTCTACTTCAATAGGTCTGGCTTTAAGGCAATGTATCGAGCATTGTTTCTTATTTGGAAAATACAATCACCAATGTTTTACCTAGAGAGTAAAAATTATTACGTAACACTTATGTGTGTAAAAATTCCTTACATAAAAATATCTAGTTTCTCTGCATTCTTACACACATGGTGCACAGTATGCTTTCTCCTGCTTATTAACCAAAATAAGCTTGTTTCCTACTGTGCTCTTATTACTTTCGTTGGAATAAAACATTTACACATTTTTTAAATGACTTCGGAATTCTTTTCTTTGTAACTTGACCAAGTTGCCTTCAATTACTCTTGTACGTTGCATTTTCCGTTGGTAAAAGTTACTATTTCTTTTGGAGATTTGGTGTCTAACAAAATTGACCGACTTGATATAGCTGAATGCAAAATGCAAGGATAACATTTCAAGCTAACAATACAATTGTTTTGTTTTAGTCTCGAGGAAACAGAGGATTGTTTAATTTTTCAACTAGACACGTGTTAGACAGTCTGTGGATTGTTTTATTATATAACATTCATTTGTAGTAATGTCGTATTGTGTAAAAAACTTACCGCTGATTAGACAGAAGATTTCTCCTTAAAGCTTTTTCTATGAGAAAAGCGTTTAAGCGTCAATAGGGGCGCAACGACGGGAACTAAGCAAATTGTTTTTATTTTGATGAGAAATTCGATCTTCAAAACATTCCATGGATGGTTTAGTAAATTTTTGTTGTTCTTCTTCCCGAAGCATAACAAGGAGGGTCGCTATCGATGCATGTATTGTTGTAGCGTGGTGTTTCGCGAGCTCAGGAAATGTTCCTGTGGCTGAAAATGCCAGTGTGACGTCCTTAGCGGTCGTCATCGTCTATTTTTACATCAGCATGAGGCAAATTACAAATTTATCGTTCCATTCACTGACGAATTGCGATTACTCTCCAGTAGCTCCCAAAAATCCCTTTGAATAAACCTAAGTGGAAAGTATACAAGAAAAGTCTTTTGTTAGTTTTCACTTTTAGATATACTTTACTATACTGCTTTTTTTACTATATCTTTATTGTAAGAAATAACTATAGCTGATTTGGGTGAATATTGCAATTGAGATTAAAATTGTGCAAATAAATTGGAAAATCATTTTTCATATTTTACTGTATTTTTTTTTAAAAAGTATCAGTTCAATTTTTTTCCTACACGTTTTAGCCCATCAGCTTATATTTAAGAAGTTTTATTTCTAAGAAATATCTCATGGTAAATTGAATCCATACAAAAGTCAAGCAATCTTACGTTGTTTCATTTTATTTACACTGTCACTAACTGTGTTACTTGTGAGGAAGCCAAAAAACGAAAATTATTCCTTAAAGGAAGAAATATAATATTAATTCATACAAAGTTAAGAATTACGCATGCATCAGTTTTTCAGACCCAAAACCATGTGAAAAGTACACCAACCTTCCATTTACCGGCTAAAGCCGCTTTTCAAGTCTCTTGTAAATTGCACCGATATTTTGTTTGTATTCAGGTAAAGCTAGAAAATAAGGCACAAGAAGAAGAATATGCAACACAAAAGGCGCTTTCACCATGTAGCAAGAGCTGATTGATGAATAAGCAATGCTATTCTGTGCACATTCCACGTCGAACTTAGTAGTGATGTATGATGTATATGCATTATCTCCTTAGAAGTTTCTACAAGCCACTTAAACACTTATCTTCATACTTGTAATGTGAAAACTGATAAATACCCTTGGAGTGAGAAAAAGCAAAGGGAAAGGTGCTTATAATATTGCCTACTTTTTTATTACTAAGTTGATGTGATAGAAAAAGTAGAGTAATATTTCTAGATCGCTCTTCTTTGTGCCTTAAAAAGAAGGAAGGATGTTGTTTGTTATACTTGTATTTTGTATAAGTTGCTGTCACAAAGAATTACCAACCCATGATTCTTCCATGCATGAAATCGTACTTACGTTACGTATAAGGCAAGTAAGGTATTTCCTTTCTTCATCTGCCTACCTCTACTTACTACCTTATGTAAACTTACTTTAAAAAGTACATTTATTTTATTTTATATACTAGAGAAGACTAGTAGCACCTTTTTCTTTATTCCTTTCTACTATCTGCCTTTTCCTTTTTCTAAAGGTAAATGTTTCTGAGTGCAGGCAGGTAGTTCAAGTCTTTAGAATAGTTAGCATCATCACACATGAACCCTTTTCGATTTCCATTGATTGAATCGACTCGAAAGTAATGTACCTCTTAGCTACACATATTATTATATTATAGCTAATTTTAAGTTTACTTGCAAAGGGAAGTAGAAGCACTTATTCCCCAAGGAAGTGGCCTAATTGAACTGATATAAAACAGCTTTTCAACTTGAGAGGTCCATTTGAAATGAAACCCCACCTTTAATAATCCTTTGCTAAGCACCCTCCCCTGTGTCCATCAATATTTCAGTCTGTTCTGAAGAAATTTGTCCTCTACTTGTTTCTCTATACTGTTCACTCTATATTGTATAAAATCAAAGAAAGCTTGTGAGATAGGAGAAAAGGTAGAAAGTAAATTTTAAAAACTACTAGGGATAGGTTGAACTTTGTAAATTATTGCTAAATACAGTTAGGTGCTTTCTTGCCCTTATAAAACCCGAGTTTTTTTTCAGTAATTGAAAACTTATTGAGTTTTCATCAATATGGAGATATATATTTATGAGGAAAGCAACTGTACGAAAATTACTGTTGATTTTTACTTTCTCCTCGGAGTTAAGGCTTGGCAGTCATTTTCAAACAGTTTTTTGTTCAATCAATGCAACTTAAATCCTACAATATAATTTAAAACCTTTAGCTTATTAAATAAACCGTTTAAAAATTAGCCAAGGTGAAAGCATTCCCAAATTTCATCCATAGATACGTCGCAAAAGTGCAATTTCCCCCCGATCGCCCATATTGAGCCATAATGATTTGTCAAATATTATAGTCCACTGCATGTTTCAACCTTTTTAAATAAATAACCTCCATCATGATAAGATAACCCAATTACTATACTGTACGATACAAAACCGCAACCAACAATTGGTGCAAATAACTGTAAAAATGCTCACAGTAATATAATAACAGCCCTGTAGTCTATATTTAGCTCTCTGTAAACTGAAAAGTCTCAATCAACCTATTGTATTAAAAGGCATTATCTAAAGAGAGCCAAGCCGATTCACTATAGTTAGCTAGTTTAACTGTCAAATGATAATCCATTATGCAATTTGAACCGAAACCCTCACTGGTCCAGTTCAGTCCACATAGCTTAACCGCCGCTGACCCTGACTGACATCACAATCATAAAAAGTCTTTATAGACTCTTCTATTCTAATGAAAGAAGTCAGACTCCCCTGAGGAGAAAAATCAGCATGACAATGACAGACGAACAGTTTGAAAAAGTGGTGCGGTGGTGGTTGTTAGGTTGTCTCGTTGTGGTAGGTGGGATTATGAATGTGAGAGGTTGCGGGTTCCTCTATGGAATGACTAATTAATAATTAATGAATTCGAAACACATAAAGCGTATTCATAATAAGTAGAGAGAACACAACAACGTGACATTAGTATATTGTGTGTGATACAAGTAAAAACTTCATGACTATTAAAAAGCCTTCTGCTGGAGTCACTCTAGAGGGTTGACTTTCTCCTTAGTTGAGTGAAATGCAGCAAAACCTATGCATAATATACATTCAAGAGTATATTTATTTGTACGGTTTAGAGTCTAGACTTCTAGACTGAATGTTTTCATACTTGTTTTTTTTTACTCTTTTTATGCAAATATGAAATGGAAAGAGATGATGATAGTGTCGAATGGTTTTCATTACTTTTTCTATCATTGTTATTTTTATTATGTATCATCTCTCCCTCTAACTACAAGTATTATTGTTGTATATCCAGGAGAAATTACTGCGGAGGAATAAACATCTAATTCTCTCCATGTCAAGACTATTTCAAAATAGTGGAAGGAAAAAGTTCTACCAAGTGGCACTATCACTGTCTATCTATTGTTACCGGAAAAAGCACAAAAGTATAATAATAATAATAATGATAATAATATGATGTGATGTTGTCATTTGGTATTCTTCTTCTATTGTGTTGTCATATTATTCTCTTGTGCTTCTCTCTCCCATCAAATGATAATAATAATGATTATATTCTCGTCGGATGTTTGACGTGATGTGATGACGACCACTTTCATCCTTCTTTCATTAAAAAACTACCCTTTCTTTCTCCCCATGTAACCACACTATATTCACTAAAACTTCACTACTTTAGCTTTTTTACTCTCCAAGAGAAAAAAACGCACTAACAAACAATCATTATTGTTGGTGTGTATAAGTCACGTAAACAAATATTTTAAATATTTATGCATTATCATGTTTTACATGAAGTTTATACCTTATTGTGTTAAAGTTAATTATGCAACTTCTAAGAACTGAAATTCCTCAGCAAATTTATCTTATCAGTTTCAGGAAGTCTATTCTAGAGTTCAAAAATAAATTTATAAAAGTTCCTCATGTTTTTTTAAAAGCCTTGATATAGCATTTTATTTATGAAGGATTCCAAAGAAATTGTAGTCATCTCATATTTCCCAACTCTTGAAAGGCATTATTATTTTTAAGGTATCTCAGCTATTTTTATAGTCTATAACTACACATTTTCATTTCTGATGTCAATGGCTTATGAAACGAATGTGTGAAAATAATGAATGTCAACTCTCTAAACTAAATATAGAAAGGTTTCCTGGAATCATTCTTCCTATTCATTTCTTTTTGAACACAATCAAAATTCAAGGAGTATCTATCTGTGCTGTACAACGATATAAACAACAACAAAGAAACAAGAACAGAAATAAACATTTGAAGTTTTGAGATCTTTATTATTCGATATTTCATTCATGAAGAAGAATGCTATTAATTTTTCATCGAGCAATGTTAGTATGTGGTTTTATTGTAAAACAAATAAATAAAGCGTGGAAATTGACCTTCTTTGCTTGTAAACTTTAATAACTTACGACGATACAGCTATAGTTGTCTCAATGACACCTTTCAGTACGCAATGAATCGAAGTCGAATAGGTTTTTTACCCTTATTTTATTTCTTAGCTAAAGCTATTGATAAAAAAATCATGCGTTTGCTAAAACCGTGACTTTATTAGTCTTATCATCTTTCAATGACATGACAATTCAGAAAGACTGCTGAAGGATACAAAATTAATTTAATTAATTAAATTAAATTAATTTTTAAATTTGTTAGATTTGCTTTTTGTTGTGTTTCAAGGTTAGGATAATATATCCCTTTTTATTTGTTTCCTATTTCAGCCCAAAATATTGTCTCAATCGTTTAAAAATACAAGAAATTCATAAATTCATTATAATACATAAAAAACAGAACTCAGCTTTTTTTCTTTTGAATA
>JAQFZZ010000495.1:0-17613 GCA_034696405.1 Isotoma caerulea
TAATAATGGAAAGATGATATAGAAAAAGTCTCATTTCCGCTCAATTCGTAACCAGGTGCTTTCTTGGGAGTTTTAGAAAAAAACTCAAGGAGTCAAATGTGTTACAAAAAACAATGCCATTTGGCAAACGCCAGTCGCGTGGCAGTCTACCTCTTTTTTATCTGCATCATGTACAAAATACTGCACCTATCGCCTCTCTTTATATTCTTCCACTATAATATATGGAAAGCATATGCTCTTCAGCTTATTACGACTAAGTACACTTTTTATTCAATCATTTCAGTCCGGTTCTTTAAATTTTCTTATAAAGAAGGTTCCACAAACTTGCTTTTCCTAGATCATTATTTGACTTGTCATTTGAGAAAGCTTACACGTTAAATTTTTATTTAAGGTAAACTTCCATGAATGCCTTCTACTGTACTTAAGTCCCTCCAAAACTTACTACCGCAAACATGTGTGGTAAACTACTAAAAGAGTATTCATATACAAAGCGACCCTTGCAACAAATTTGGTAGCTTTTAGACATGCTAGAAATATGTTACGTCGTCTTTGTTTTAAGGAAAAGCATCCACGCTATGTAGGTAATTCAAGTAGCAATCAATATTGAAAGCCACATATTCCACGATTTATAATACGTAATGAATTCATATAAGTCGTAGCAATGTGAATTAGATGATTAGGTAGATTTGGTTCGAATTAAATAAAACAAACAGAAACGTCGACATCGGTAGTTTATAGTTATTTTATGATACAAAAATATATATATTTCAACAGAAAGAAAAAAGTTCAGGTCTGAGAGCAAAATTTAGCTTGTGTTCCTGTCCTTTGAACTCTTTTGCCTTTTTTGCTTTTCAAAATCGATTCATATAGTTTTAAAGTTCAGAATCTGATTTAGGACACGATTTAATTACAGCCTAAATGAATGAGGTAAAACATATTTTTTCTCTTTTCTGACTGTAAATCGCCTAAGCATGTCTGGATTATTTGCACGATACAAAGACGAAGAGTTGTTTTTAATTTTGTAAACTTTTTACATTTTCAATACCATTTATACATTTCCATTTTTCTGACCGTTTCTTTATGATGAATCAAGCTACCAAAATCGAAACCATGTATTCTATTTAATTGTTTATTTATTTTTTTAAAAAATTAAAATTTTTACATGTTTTATTGTTTTGCTCTATTAAAAAACTCATAATTTGTGGTTTCTTTTGTAGTGCATTTTACATAAAAATACTAAAACCTTAAGCGTAAGGAAATAGATTCTACTCTCTTATATAGTAAAATGGTACACTGACTACATTATACCTGCCTCAATGACGATACACTTTCATGTATAGTTTCCCAAATTAATGTGTGTTCCAACAGGAGTGTTAGTATACTTAATGTTTAAAATGTGGAACATCGTAGTTGTCAAAGAATAAGAAATTAAAATAAGTCGTCAGTTTTATATTACGTGCATGGGTAGCTGTTTATGTCAGAGAGAGAGGTGACATAGGAGGGGTTTTACAATTCAAAAGAACACACACAGAATAATTGATTAAATCGATAATGTTTTCATGAAAACGGCATTTTCTAAACGGATAGCTACAATGTAAAAATACTTGAAAAAATAGTTTGAGCTGTTTAGTAAATGCGTTCTATATGAAGGGAGAATACAATACGAAATTTTATTAAAAATTCATAAAGGTAGAAACATGCCTACGTTTATGTTCGTTTTGGTTGAATTACCAACCCAATTATTCATTGTGTAAGTAATGGTATTGGATCAAGACTGAATTTAAAAAACGGACCTTTAAACGTCTTTGAATTTTACTAGAATATGCTTTCTTTACACCTTTTTCAGCTCATTTGCATTCATACACAAATTGTCAATTTTGAACGGTTATTTATAAAGCTTTTCCTTCAGAAGGAGTATTAAAAATAAGGGAAGGTGACAATTTAGAGGCTTTTCCTTAGTTTCTTTTCAAACATATAATAGTTAAAAGTTTTCCAAATAAATTGAATAAAATTTTGAATTTAATTGATTATAACAAATAGCTTTCAAACATTTTCAAATAACAATGAAAAAACTCGAAACAGTGTTTTAAAAATTTCTTATCATAGTAGATTCAATACATCTTTTTTCATAATAATATCTGAGAGAACTTAAGTTTCAACTTCAGTTTGTTTGCCTTAACGTTAGCATGCAATTCAGATGTTTGAATAATATACGAATACTATGAGTGAAATGATATAATTCTATTATAGAAGACTCCGAAGTTGACGTGAATTATTCATCCACCAACATAATAGAATACATAATTGCTTGCTTGTTTTGAAACTTAATAAAACTTTTTTGAACCGTAATTTAATAATTATGCTTATTTCTATTCAGGGGTCATCAGTTCGGTCTTCGGGAAGAAAAATCATCTTCAGGTGATATTAAAATAATAATCAGAGAATCCTGTGACTCGAAGAAGAAATCGTAGTCTGTGATTAGAAATCTGCAATGGATACCTCTAGTGCTTTAAGTCAAAGCATGGACTCAGTCAACACGGCTGCCGGCGAAGAAGAAGTAAGTGAAATTAGTGAAAACGATTGCTCCTTCCTTTTGTTGCTTTTAAAACAGTTTTCATCATCTCGGGGTAATCAGAACAATAAGATCATCTTTGTTCATCAAATTGTTTTATTCACAGAATTCTTTTAATTCACCATCAATTTTTCTCGAGAAAAAGAAGCACTTTCAGTTCTGTGTAGTTTAAAGTAGCTTAAGTCGACTTTGGTTAAGTTCGGCAGATGTATCGCACGAAGGATTTTAAGGAGGTGTTGTAGACATTCGGTTGACCAACAGAGCATTAAATTCAGCACACATGCTGCAGAAGCAGAAGCATTGTTACACTGACAAAATATTATTCATATAAAATAATAACGTAATGAGTGGACTGACTGAATGAGAATAAATCGTCTAGCAAGAAGAAATGAAATCTCTGTATTCTTCTAATTTATGTTTTTCATAAAAAGAATGAAAAAAACAGAAGCTATTAAGAGAACAGTCAGTGTTTCTCGATTGCAATTACATAGGTCATGAACTTCTGATCTGTGCAGTGTGGTGCTGCAAGCTCTCCTTCCTCATTTTCAGTCGTTCATAATTATCATCATGGTCAACGATGCAGGGTTCACTAACATCCACTCACATCGCATCATATCACATCAAACATCTTTAAATGCATTGTTAAATAAAACCTATGAGGCAAATGGGTTCACGGGTATTTTTTTACGGGACGTGATGCAAAGCTTGTTATTTTCAACTCATAACAACTTACCTGGTTTGCTTCTATCTGCCACTAACCGTGTCGCATTTTCCAAGATAACTGCAAGATAAAAACAAAAGAACCACTTTATCTTTGCCTCCCCAAGGGTTTTACCTTGTTTAATTCAGGCTTGCAATATTGTTATTAAAGATTTACTTCGATGAAAATAACCAAAGATTAATAATATGTAGACCAAAGATATCTCTAAAGAAATTGAAAAACCAACTCAATCTTGAATGGCTTAAAAATAATAATCCTACAGAGACTGAAAAATCTCTTTTGGATCTGAACAACCCAGCCAGCTCTTGAGCACGAACAAAGAGCAGACATCCGAGAAAGTGAGTGGCATGGCAAACACTTTGGATGTCATCTAATATATTCATCGATAACAGGCTTTTTCTCAAGTTTTGCTGCTGTGCCACAATTCAGCACTTAAACTACACTTGTTTCAAATTTGAATCAATATGCGCTTCAATAATATCAAAATTGATGTGTACGATGCGGCCATATTTTAGAAATAAGACATGCACAAACAGGAAGGTAACGTACGAAGACTGTGGATTATTCTGCAATGATCTTGAGATAATACTTGGAGGATTCATTAGGAAAAATATGGTAGAGTAGAGAAATAAGAATATTTAGGAATATTATTTTTTCAACTTAAGACGTAAAATAATATCCTGAATGTTCAATTTAACCAATGATTAGGTATTTCATTCATATAAACTTATTCTTAATATCAAAGGTTGTGAAAATCTAAAAGAAACTATTATATGAATTAGGTAACATACATAAGATGTATATGCGCAAGGAGAAATATAGTATATAAGCGTTATAGAAATAATAATAATTACTGTTAAGCAAAGTAGATCAAGAATAAAACAAGAAAATTTAAAGTTAAACGAAGGGAATCCAATCGAAGTTCCGCTCGCATCCTTTCATACAATTTATACCTGTGTTAGAGCTATGATGATACTTAGATATTAGATTCCACTCGTGTTCTTTTACTGATTGATATCTACCTGCTAAAGCATAGCTTCACATCACACCGTTGCATTCATCCCGTTGATAAATATTTTAAACTAACATTTTCACTATTTGTCTACTTCTCATTTTCATACAGCACATTTTAAGCTTAGATGTTTCTTACTAGAAGTAGATATTTTATTCGGAATAAGCTTTATTGCTTTGGTCATTTACGAGTTAGTTTATATACTTGTGTCCCTGTCTGGTATATTTAAGATTGAAAAGCTTTTACGTGATAACAAGAAGGATAATAAGTTGGTAGCATTATTCAGCTCTAGTTGTTACGTTCAATTGTTTTGTTAGGGAAAAGAGGTTAGGGCAGGACATTTGGGCTGATGGTTCAGTTCCTTGGTTATTTGAAACTTCAATCAACTCAATTATTGGGTAGGTTTCATGAATTCTCTGTCAGGAAAATGGCAAGGACGAAGAAAGACAGACCGAAGAAAAAGGGAAAATAATAATATTATAATGGTATGAAAGCAAGTCCGATGGTGGCAGTAATTGTAGGTAGGAGATAAGGAAAAGAAAATGACTAGGCAGCAAGTGTAAGTGTAAAAGCTGCTATTTTGTACGTAGATAAAGAGAAAGGACAGAGACGGCTTTTCCTTGTTGCATGCTAAAATATTTAAGAACAAAGCAGAGGGATACAATCAAGGTGGTTGAATACGTCTATGGATATACAGAATAAAAATGTTAAGGTATCTAGAAACCAGATTGTAGAAAATTAGATTCATCACAAAACGAGAAATTCTCTTTTTTTCTTCAATGTCTGGTTCTTCCTTCGTGTAAATGTGTCAATATATCAGCAAGAAAAGAGTTTCTCGAGCACTCATTCCCCGATGTAATCATTAAATAAATTGTAATACCTATAAAAGTACGCTTCCTCTAGAATGCTGATCACAAGAAAGACAAGATGGGGAAAGTAAATTTAGATCTTAGATACGATTTTCATGTCTCATTGTTAAAGAATAGAAATAGCATTGCTCACATTACACTTGGCTTTCGTACCATTGCATTAGAGTAGCGTATATAGTACACCGGTGCATTATTTAACCTATTAAGACGGTTGCAAGTACAAATGTATGCCTGAATATTATATTAAATGAAACAAGTCTGGGAGGGCCTTTACCAGGGAAATTAGATAACTTCTAAGCACTTGGGTCAAGCATTATTATTAGTCAGTTAACTTGGCTGGAAGGTTAGAGGTTATTGAAGTCGTTTCCCAAAGATCACTCGGAGTAAGGAAAGAGTATGGAAAAAAGGAATGAATGCAAGACCACGGGTTGGGTTTGACTTGTAAGGTTATTTTTGGATTGGATCATCGTCGTGGTGGTTTCAAAAATTAACCAGGTATATAGGTCCCTTTAGAGAGATTTAATGTAATTAAATAATGACTGCTTGGGCTCCTGTTGTTTGTATTAATTTATCCCATTAACTTTGTCGCATGGCCTCTGCCTATAAAAGATGAGACAACTTTACTACTTTTGATGAAATATCCATTTAGCTTCTTTGACTTTAGAGCATTCAGGTAGTAAGTGCTACAGCCTTATATAGTTCTAGTGAAATGCAATACTTTGGGCAGGGTGTGTTCAATTCTATGTAAGGTTAGACTTTAGACCGTGTCTGCATCAACCTACCGTAAAGTATCTCATTTTCAGTAGCTATGGAATAATATTGTATACATTAAGAGTCACAACGGAAACTGTCAAAACCATCCTCCCAGAGACTATGACGGAAATACGGAAACCACGCCCAAACCTCATTCAAATTTTCATCATTTTACGTAGTTCTCGTTTCCGCTACTAACATCAACACGTTAAAGTATAATACAATTTATACAAATGATAACAGTCCAGCTGCCCCATCAATAGTTTCAGTCTGAGCATTCGGCATTTAATTTTTTTCACCTTTTCCTTGAGTGAGGTGACCACTTGAGTGAGAGCGTGTCAGTCTTGTCAGTGCCATAAAATTGTATTACCAGTATAGAATTATCTTTCAAGTATAATAAAGCTGATATGAAAATTTCTTAGCTTTCAATACCAAGAGAAAGAGAAGCAACACAGAATATTACCCAAGGTTGATGTCAAGTGATAATGATTGTCATTAGATTATTGTGTTTGCATTGTTTACTACCTATTCGTAATTAGTTAATTGCAACAATTTGTACTAAATTTATTTTGGTACTAAAATAGAAATTAATCATAACATTGGTAGACGTTTTCAAACAATTACTTAAGCATAATTGTTTGAAAAATCGACATAGCCACTTCTAAATTTATTCAATGGTATTAAATTAATAAATTAATAATAACTAGCAAAAACATGGTAGTATTCATTTGTGGCAAATAGGTAGGATCAAAGACTAATGCATACATGCACAGTTTGGAAATAGATGGACATATGCACAAATCGTTATATTTTATTTTAACTAACTGACCATAAGTTGTATTGTGCAATAAAAAATAAAATGATAAACAATTAATAAAAATTACAGAAAGAATTCGAGAAACAATCTCTTAGTTGTTTTTTTCTCCAATGAAAATAAACTAGGGGTTTATTATATAAATACAGATCTATTGTATTCAGATTAATGCAGCAGAAGTTCATCGAAAAATGTTCAGTCACAGTCAATTCTACAATAATAGATTTTTCCATGATGCTATATATAGTTTTAAAAGTTTCTGTTGACGGATGATTCGGACATAGTTGTAACAATATTAATTCATCGTTTTGATCTTTCAGTCGTTCTCAGATGTTCTATAACGAGTATTGGAAATGAAAATTAACAAAATAAAATAAAAATCGATCACTTTTGATTGAGTGGTTAGCTGTTTAAAAAAGCACACAATTTAGAAAAGCTTATTTTTACTCCAAAGACGACAAAAACTTAGAAAAGCTAACATATTTTTATCGTATCAGTGCATCTTAATCCAGCTTGTACTTTTACAAGCAGGGTAGACTTAACGGTTTACCATAAAAGTTGATAATCGTAATAACCCGGACAATGGCCACAAAATGCTCTATGCCTGTCTAGATAAAGCAATTTACCTTAATTCATGATTTCGCAATTTAAGATCGTATTTCATATCATGATTCATGATCCAGATAGATTATCAGTATATGTTTATATTAGATATTTTTGGAAAACTATCATTTAAAATAAACGTGACACAGTAAAGCTAAATATCTAACGTCCAGTTTTACAACAAAGGCAGGAGCTGATAAATAAGTGTTGTAAGTAAATGTGAAATTAATGATTGTTAAATCGATTCTATCTTCTAGAAACACAATCCACCTACTGCTCTGCCTGCTAGCCAGGTAGACACATGCAGTAATTTCATCAGAAACATCCAAAATGAACCGAAGTTAAATTTTATGTAACCCACTATGATCGCTCTCAGTGTCAATCGCAAAAAAAGAAGGTATCTTTTCAATTGACTTCTTCTTGACCTGAAATCATGTGATATGTAACAACATTTTGTACACGTTATGTGTCCCCAGACAACTTCCATCCAACTCATATTTTAACCATAAGTCTTCACTGGTAAAAATCATTGTACCTACAATCTTGTAAATAATACTGAGAAAAAAGAAAGTATGCTGTGTAGTTTATTTTGTGACGGAATGACCTGAGTTAGAAACTACTTTAAGTTTCATAAGAAACAATAAAACATGAGAGGCTGCAGGCAAGGGGAACGGTGGAAAAAACTGATGGAAGTTATTCTCTGCATTTCCTTTTCCGTATTCTTATTCTCAGTTCTTCTTGTGAAGATGGAATTGTGAAGATTGAGAGAAATCATAATACTCTTGTTGTAGTAAGGTTAAAGCTCAATATTATTCCTCCTAAAGAAGCGTTATTCATTATTAAATAGAATATTTCTTGGCTTCTAGTGTTAGTATCAGTGATTTCTGACTAAGATGAGGGCTTTAGTGCTTTCCAGGGTCGGTTTCTTGTGATGTGCGACTTCGTTAAATTATATTCAGGTTGAAGACTGGAAGTGAAACACTCGCTAGGCGTGATGCGTCTACCTAACCAGCTAACTTTCTCTTATAATATTATCTTGACTTTTGCACTATTTCGTAAATTACGACAAGTAGTACAAAGTTAGAAACCTTCACTCTCCTTGATGTGGCATCAAGAATAAAACTCTGGACTTCATATCATGTCATAAAACCGAAACCAGTAATTCTTCTGGTATAGTTGCACCACCATACCCTACCTGCCTCCCGGGTACTAATACCCACTTCGAATGGACCCTTTAATAAACCCTGTCTGCACTATAGCTTACGTACTCAGTCTATTATTATTTGTTAGTATATATACTCGTATACGAATCACAAACCTCCTGAAGAAAGATTTTTCGACTGAAATATTAAGTTATTTCTCCAGAAATAAAAAATTTTATTGTTCCAAATGCCGATACTAGATTCTTTCACAATAAGCGAATGAGAGTAAGTAGAGTTGGATATTAGATCAAAAACCTCATTCTTGGTTGTGGTGGCATACCTTACGACTGAATGAGTTCCATGAACAGGTATGAGTTGCATTTATGATTCGAGATTTGCGAGGTAATCCATATCCTCTAACAAACAGTCGTCATTAGTGGAAAAGTCAAAGCTCACATTACTTTTTTTACAAAACTTTATTATCATTCTGTAGTATAAACTAAATGGAAATAATATTTTGTATCGAGCAAAAAATGACTGTTATATTGTTTTATTTTTTTAAGGAGGATGAATTTTATTCGCATTCACAAGTAGGATTTTACCATATTAACATACATGCAGTAGCATACTGTATTCATGTGTTGTTAAATGATAAAATATAGAAGTTTTAAAATTGGCTTAGTTTATGAAATCAATGAGATGTTGCATATTTACCGACATAATTATTTTACTCTTTTGAAGATACTGAAACGGTGTATAGGGATGAAGGGCGACCGAAATTGAGTGTGACAGATATACTAATGTTCAAAGCTTGAATTTTTTTTCATATTTAGCAAGTATGAGTGGAATAGTATGAGAAAACACTTTCACTTCAAAGTGCTAGAGTCAGTTGATTGACGGTGTATCTTTCAAAGTGTACATTTTAATGGATAGAATTCCAGCACTTGGAGAAGTGAATCGAATCATCATTCCATTACTAATGGTTCTGTATTTGTATGAAGGGCATGGAAAGGGGAATAAATACCTGGGCCCAGGGAAGAAAGATAAAAATTAGGACACACACGGAACCGGGTGGCAAGGCAAGTTTGGAATAGTTGATGGACCATAGATAACGAAACAGCTCCCCAAATAAATGCTCTGGACTGGACATGTAGGGAAGTAGCACTGGGTAAATGGGTGCCTTGCATGAGTTATGCTTTATTTCTGCAGCACGAAAGTCTCCTATCAGAACCTCTGGGGCTTTCACACATTACATCCTGAACATTTGATTGATTTTAAAAGTGAAATGAGTCCAGCCCTACAGTTGCTTTCACATAGTCTTTGTATACAAATCATGTTCGAAAAGGGGGTGCGTTGTCTATGAAAAGTCTAAATGTGTATAAAAATGAAGGGGTTAGCGTTGTAACCACAACAAATCGGAATAGAAGTAGAGGTTAAAACGGTTTGTTGCCAGGTAAAGGCTATACATGGCTCAAGGATCGATAAAATGTGAGTGAACAGGAACTTCCGCAGTCGCCGTTTGCTCCTGGCCTTTCCTAGGACTACCTAACGTTTTTATTTGCAATCTATTCAATTCAACAACCTTTTGAAACAACATTCCCCAACAAATAAAACTTTTAAATTATTAATTTTTAAGAGTATAGAAGAAGCCAACTATTCATTCGAGTGACCTACACCACATTTACCTTTCCTGCAATGCAGATCCGGTCTAGCTTTCAAGAATTTCTCCCCCATCCATGCAAGTTGAAAGTTAAGTAAGCAAGCTTAGGACTTCCGCTGTGGTACTTTGATAATTACCAAGATCTTCTGAAAAATATATCAAGAATTGTAGACAGTTCTTTCGAAACATTTTTTAACATTTAGCTGCAAGTCGAATTTTTTAAATCCATGTGAGCCTTCAGCACTTAATAAGATAAAAGTGTTTTCTTATTCATAAAATGTTAGCTGCATTCCATTATGAATGACTATTGTCATATTCTGCACTGTATGAATTTGACCAATTACTCTGTACTGTTTACTAACTAGCCAGTTAATACAGTTTTGGATATTTCTTCAACTCTTGTACCTGAGAATGTATGTATTAATAATAATTGGTTGGCATTAACAGTCCAACTGTAACCGTCAAAGTACCTTAAAAAGTCGTTGAAGACATGGAATTTGGTCCGACACTCAATTACGTTGGTGAACCGAACTTTTTGTATGCTTGTTGCCACGGGTAACGAGGTCATAACAAACAGACTCATGAAATATTCTTAACATCATAAAATATAAACTACGGGTTGGGTCGGATGGCGAAATGAAATGAGTGGTAACGTCATCTCATCACGATCATTTTGGCACTTGGAAAATACCTTTGGAAGCTTGTGCGATGCTACTTGACAAACAATACTCTTCTGCCTTTATTTGCTCTCGTTATTTTCTGTCACTTTGGCATTTTCTAGCTTTCACCCTTGTGAAAAGTTTCCTTTACAATTAGATCATATTTAGACTATTTACCCGACTGTCACTCTCGCAAATCCTTAGCACAAACAAAATCATTATGCTAAAAAATTCGAATTAATTTCAAACATTTAAACAAGAAGAATGTATATATATGAAAAGATGAAAAGCAATATTTTATGCAATCTCTGTGGAATAGAGTGGCTGGAAGCTTACTTGTTTTAAGTGAATGATTTTAATAAACTTATTTGAGATTCTGTAGTAAATTTTGCTCTGGCATAAACTTCTGATACAATATACATTTTATGAGCTATTTTAGCATTTCAAAGTTTTATGACATTCTTCATTTCCTCATATTTTTATACAATTTCCCAACACATATTCATTTTGATGTTCTGTCTTCAGCAAAAAAATTTTAATAGTTGGATGGAATGCAGCCAGAGAAGGTATATAATTTACTTAATGGTAACTAGGAGCAGTGTTTCTTCTTTAATGAATATCGAATACTTAAAAAATGTATAATTTTGCATCCAGCACAAATTTTACACCCGAAATCCGAATCATGAGGTAGTTAGAATGAAAAAATTCAAATATTTTTTTTTAATTTCACAAATAAATAAATACATTTATAAATCAACTAACTTTTGTTTTTAATTGATAAAATTTTAAATTTTATTAATTAATAAGAGGAATATTCAAAATTTACTTGCGTTCTATTTTCTCAAATTTCACGAATCTCTGTTTATTAACTTCATTATCTTCAGTAAAACCGGTCTGACCGCAGGGCTTAAAACTGTCCGACTATTTTTCCAACAATTGCTGAGGCATCTGACAATTTGACCATAATCCCAGAGCACTAATCCTATCCTATTGAATGTAATAGAATATACGGGAAGCATATGGTAAGCTGGATAACGGGTAGAAGGGTCTTGTTTTCTAAAAAGTTAATTTTATTAAAAGTTTTAAAAAAATTTAAAGCGACTGAAATTATATTATTATCAAATAATTACGCCTTCTCTTGATGAAAACTGAATAAGCCATTTAAGATAGTTTTATTTGATACGGTTTAAAGTTTTCCAATGGATTTCTACATAAAAATTCTATTTTTTTCACAGGTTCGAACCCTATTCGTTAGTGGTTTGCCGATGGATGCAAAACCACGGGAGCTATATTTACTATTTCGAGGATATGAGGTACCAAATTCATATCGCTTCTTCCTTAAAGATAATTGAACTCTTTATTACAATCATTAACTTTTAAAAGCATGCATCTAAGTTGTTTTTCGTAAGTGTTCAGTAATATCAAGTTTACCTAAATAGGGATATGAGGGCTCCCAACTTAAAGTTACCAGTAAGAACGGGAAAACCTCATCGGTAAGAATGTCCAGAAATGAGTTTTCCCTGATGATTGACTGTCGACGTGACATGTCACCTTTTGAATCTTGTTCGTTATTGCAGCCAGTTGGATTTGTAACCTTCACCACCCGAGCAGAAGCAGAAGCAGCAAAGCAAGTACTCCAGGTAAGTCGTTAGACTGAATAACTAAAAATGCTTTTACATTTCGATGTTAGTTTTATTTCCCTGTCGTGACAAGGATATCATCTCTTATTGAAATATTAGTGAAATATGAAATGCTTGATTAATTCTAGGGAGTTCAATTTGATCCTGACTTACCGCAAACCATTCGTCTTGAATTCGCGAAGAGCAATACGAAGGCAAGCAAACCAAAGCAACAACCACCACCTGCGGCAGCACCACATCCCACGATAATGCATTCTTTGGCTGGTCGTAAGTTTAGAACTTAATAAGACGTTTTTACAAATACCTAAGCTAAATTCATTTCATCCAATGTTTCGTTTTCGAACCCTCAAATAATCTCAATTTTAAAAGATGTTTTTATAATATTTCTTCTCGTATTTCAATTTCTTGTATGCAAAAGTAAACAATTCATGATTTTAGTTTTAAAGCAACTATAGCTAAAATATGGGGGAGAAGAAGACAAACAAAGAACGGAAAAATAATTTAGCTTCTGAGTTTGCCCCACAATAGTTGTAAAATGCTAGCAGTTAACTATACTAATTGGTTATTTTAATATATTTTTATAACAGCACTTGGTGGTCCTTTCTTCACTGGAGCTCCAGAATTATGGCCACCACTTGTATTACCACATTCTGCAGCAGCCGCGGCAGCAGCAGCAGCAGCCGAATTGCCTGGTGGCCTACAAGCACCAACGTTGGTGCACCCGGCCTTGCACCCACAGGTAAATTACATTTTTAAATGAGTTTTCTAGCCTCGGAACGTTTCCATCCATCATCGAAACCTTTGGTTCTATTAAAATACAAATTGTGAGTAGTTTTGTGACTAGAGATTACGAAAATTAAATGCTTAATTCGGATATGCGTCAGGTTCGCTTAATAAGTCAACTTTAATTTTTAAAAAACGTAAGGGAAAAGAGATTGCAACAAATACCATGCATATCTCATCATGATTCACAGTCCCATCTCAACTGCCCTTTCATCATAAACTGGACAGATTTAACATTCAACTGAACTAAACTCAGATAGTAGCGTTCTGTCTCGTTCATGCACTAGCATAGCACAAAACTACCATTCGCTAAGTCACTGTTGTATCGTTCTGTAGTTAAACCTTGCCAGCCAATACCTTCAGTAATTGCACACCTAACCGTTCCAACGTGTTGTGGGAAATTTTGCACCCCCTTTTATGTGGTGATAGCTTTTTATGGCCCTTAATCTGAAACTGACTGAAATAAGTCAAGACACCATGTCATACTGCATTTAATATTATAGACAGGTCAATTTTTCCAATTATGTAGAATATAGTAGATTCATATTCATTCGTCTAGCTTACCGAAATGTTTTAATCTACCGTCAATGTTTCGAAGTCTAGAAACGCTTTCGAAGTTCACAGATCTTCGTAAACCATGTACTTTTAATAAATTTAAATTAATTAATCAAGAATTGCTGTTAATGAATCGATTTTTTAGCGTTACCGATACAAATGAAAATGTAGTGTTTCGACGTTCGAACTAAATAGTGATTTCAAATGATAAATTATCTTTTACGAACTGACTTTCCACAGATGACAGAGAGAATTTTTCTTGCCATGTTAATGATTTAAGACACTTTTCCCATTAAATGAGCAGATTTTCGCATAACTACTTCCATTACCACCTCTCTCACCTATTCACTTGTTCAATGCTCATTGTCTAAAATTTTTTGACAGCAAGCGTTGACACTTGGGGCTCCTGCACTTCACGCCAGCATCCCTCATTTGTTACCTACTTCACCATCCCTGGCATCACCGGTGGGCTCTGCATGTTCACAGCAACTTGGTAGTCATGCCCCATGCTCTACACTTTTCGTCGCTAATTTGGGATCCTTCATTACGGAACAAGAATTGAAAGATATTTTTGGCAGGTAAACACTGATTACCCACATTCATCATCATTACGTACTTTGTACTACTGTTTGGAGTAAGAAGTCATTTCGTCGAGGAGAAAGCAAGCACAGCTATCTATTAATTAGTTGCCTTCATAGAAATATATTGGTTGCCTTATTACCATGTAGATTCCTATTATTCAGTGCACAAAGTACAGTACTAGTACACATGCTGATTGGGCAGTAATATTAATAAAGTTCACATTTTTACACAAGAGTTCTATAAAAATCCGAAAATAATATGGAAATGCTTGGTTCTGAAAAGTATGCTGAAGTAAATTTCCAGCATATTTATTTTACTTGATTGCACAATCATGGGCAGTGGAAACTGAATATTTAGCAAAAGTAAACTTATAAATTGTATGAAAAAGTAGTTAAAATTTATTATATTTCTTCATTTACAGCTTTCCTGGCTTCAGCAGACTGCGATTGCACACGAAAGGAGGTAGTCCCGTAGCGTTTGTTGAATACGTTGACGTAAGGTGTGCCACCCAAGCCATGGCAGCACTTCAAGGATCTTTTCTTCGATATTCAGATAGAGGTGGAATCCGCATAGAATATGCAAAAACCAAGATGGCTGAAGTCAACGGACCCAGTAATGTCCTCTTATCAAATGCAAATAATGGCACGATGAATGGACATACTTCGCAATATAACCACGTAAATTACTTCAATGTTACGAGCACCTCTGAAAATCCGAATAGTCACTACTTACCCCATTCCAATCCCAATTTTCACCGACATCTTGTCGACGCCATTTAAGATTAAGTTGATGGGCTTAAGAAATCCAGTTGACGGTATCAAAATAGTTAGAGATTAGAGAGTAGCGTATTGTCATGTCACATTCAGTTTTTGCTAGTGTCAGTTTTTAAAGTTTTAGATAGAACAGGTTATTATTAGTGCATAATATAATAATATTGAGAAGAGAAACTAGAGACCTAGCAATGACCTAAATAGAGTACAGTGAGTTCTAGGATCAGATGGTGAATTTGGAATCCACACCCACAGCTACCAATATATATTGCAATATATTACACAAGCGAATGATTATTAAACTGATTAAATCCCAAAAATGCGCAAAAAGTGGAATCGCAAACTTATAGTGAATATATATTATTGTACTCTTTGCTCTTCAACTACCTTAGCTTTAAAATGTCCAGCTTTCAAGTGTATGTGCTTTGTCTATTTCAATCTTTGTTATTATAAAACTATTGGATTCCAATTTCACTTTGACCTTACTCATTTTACTTTTGATCGTCAATCTGAATCTGAAGCAGACCGTAGATTTTGCTACAAAATTCTTTTTTTTGGGGATATGGGAAAAGATCCAAAATTCTTAAAGCATGTAAATCTGAATTTGGATTTCTATTGTTATCTGCAGGGACTGATCAAGGAGGAAAACGGACAGTCCTAACTCTCTCGTTTCATTTTTCGACCGTCTGGCTGGATGCATTTTGACCTTGCGCCCATTCAATCAAACTAACCCAAAAAATAAGCCTCCAAATATTTTCTCTGTTGAAATCAGTGTAGCCTTATTCCTAACGTATCTCATTCTCAGTTTTGCCTGCATTAAAATTATGTGACCTTCGGTCTTCTGCACTCAGCAACTTGAATCCTTTCATCCATTATATCTGCAATTTGGACATTAATAAGGCACATAAAGTCACTGCATTCTCTTTCTCTTAAGCGATGTTGGGATTCAATCAGTCCTGAGAGTCCTGCTGGTGCTTGGGTAACATCCTCAAATTCTGGTCATCTCACCTCTCAAGTTTGCTGCATGCAGCCGTATTGCGCTTGCACTCCGTATTCAGTAGTTCAGTTTAAGTAAAACAAAATCTGTAATCAAAGATACCGATATATTATTTTATCAATAGTTATTATTACTTGTTTTGCAAACACAAAATACCCAAAAACAAAAATACATACAGAATTTACCCTTGGAATTCTGAGTTCAGCTGTACTGTCACATATAGTAAAAGAAAACTGTACAAAAGGCTCTAGGTAGCATATTATGACTGATTCACAAACTGTTGATAAGATGATTTAATGATATTAGTGGATTAAATTTAATAATCTCACCAGGGGGAGATTCACTGGTTATTGTTCATTTTGTCAGAAGCAAAGCAGAAAAACTAGAATTCCTATTTATTACGTATTTCAGGTTTACTCTGATGGATACGATGTTCAGTTGTCGAGATTCGAGAACCAAAATCAAACTTATACTTTCCTTGTACCTACCTAGTTGACGCAAGCCCTTAGATAAGGTAATATGAAGGACCATAGTTTCTGTAACACCGACAATGGATGGGACTGCTGCCATCATTTAAAACAAATTATGTTATGTGTTATCTTTCGATTTATATATGAACTATGTGAATTACATTTTTTATTTATAATTTTTAAGTCAATTGTAAAAATTATGAAACAACTTTTATATGAATAAGGTATGCGCCCTTTAGTAAGGGTACCGACTGGTTGATTAGGAAGTTTGGCATCAAACTTGTAGACTGGTGTAAATAGCTAATATTTCATGATGCATGCAATTAGTTAGAGTACTTAAATATACGACATATACATTAGAGGCTTCGACTGGCTATAAAGCTCTAGTGGCACGAAAGCGGTCAGCGATTCCATGGTGCACCGTTTATAGGTTGGAAGCATTCATCTTCAAATTATAAATTAGAAGTATATATGAATGACTTTTTGTAACCAAAGAAAGCTACTTACCCAAAGAATTTGTAACTAATTTACTTATTAAGAAAATTTACAATTTATAGGACGTACCTACTTGATTTTTAAAATGTCATGTCAGATAAAGCACACTGGAAATAGGTGATAGATATTGGTTTTAGGCATAAATACCAGCCACTCCCCTTTAATACTCGTACTTACTCCTTTTTGTCAAATATAGACACTTATCTCATTTTTCACATTAATTCTGATTTACTTGAATTTTTTTGATTTTCACTCCCTTAAATTTATTTATGGCAGCAGGCATTTTCTATCGAAAAAAGCATGTCCTTCTTCGTGATATACTGATCCCTTTCAAGCTGCATCAATGCATACATTATTTGGATAAATACGAGTCGATTCAGATTTTAAATGCAATGCAAGTTACTTTGAAGGTACAAAGATATTAATGCATATTTAGAGTATATCAAGCAGGTTGAAAAATTTTCCCCTGTGAGTAAATTAGTTTTTGTTTTGACTTGATAAATCATGATAGCCTAG
>JAQFZZ010000496.1:0-17598 GCA_034696405.1 Isotoma caerulea
GACTCTCAAAATGAAATCTAAAAGACAAGGAAACGATTTTTTGATTTCGTTCAAGTAAGACGGATGTATTTTTTTTCATGACTGATGATGCATTGATGCATAAATTTGAAAGTGTTTGTTCTCAATCGACTTGGTCACAATGTTCTTGGTTACTTTCTTTCACAGGGAATTTTTACTACACGAGGACAATTCAAATTGGTTCTAGTCTACGTGATTATTCTATTTTTTAGTCTTCGTTATACTATTGCGTTATAAAGGTTTATAGTAAGTGAATTTGGCATAACCTTCATCTTTACCACCTAACCACACTGCGAAAATCTTCACGAACACTCAGACGTTTGATGGATTCGTAACCTAGAATGATGAACGTGCTGAATACTCCTGATTGAAACATGCGAGCCGACAATCCTTTTGTGAAAATCCGATATCCTTCTTCGTGCCACAGCAATGAAAATGTCTTTGGAAACGATGGCAGCCGTTGAACCTAGTCAATATGCATTTTATGATGTTTGATAATATTACATGATTGTTTAGAAGCACCACTTTCAGTAGACTTATAAGCTAACCTGCAGTCTTGCCCGACAAACATCCAAAGGATTTGTTATGATTGTTGTAGTCCATCCACCCAACATTGCCGAAACACACTGAACCATCAAATGTGAAACACCAGGAGGGCAGTATTTTATCAGTTCCTCTGTAATTAAACATACATCCGATGTTAGTCTTGCAGTTACAAAAATGCTGAAGCAATAAGATTTTTAATGTTATCTATTTCAAAAGCTGCTGAACCTTACCTTGATAGAGTTGGTAGAAACCCCACCAAAGAGCAGAGTTAGGGACATAGGTACTCAAAGACGCTAGATACCCTCGATAGAAGCCCCTTAAGCCATCTCGTCGATAAATTTCATGTGTAATAGCCTTTGTGATTTCGAACTTCGTGCGACCTTCGTATTTGATTTCCAAAGGATTGTAAACCGCACTAAAAGCAAGATAAACACGGATATTTTAATAAAAATACAAATTTTTTCGTTACATAAGTTTATGTTACTATTTCAAATCTCACCCGTCGGGTTTATTTGACTGCCGCATACCAACAATCATCATGTGCTGCGAAATCACGTCAAAAGGCACGATTATCGTTTGTCCAACAACGGATGCGCATCCACCTGATGGGCACAATTAAAAATTAAATCAAATAGATGCATAAAAGATTTCAACGTATGCGTTTTGAATGTTGAAATATAGTTTTGGAGTTACCTGCGATCAACGCTCGAATATGGCTACAAGAATACAAACAAGAACATTTAAAAAAAGTTAAACTATAAAATCTTCTTTACGTAAGTTGTAGGATAACAAACGAACCTGTCTTCGATGCCTTGATATCGAAGCGAGTGGCGAATACCTTCATAAGTGGATACGTAGAATACACCAGAAACAATTTGGAAGGCAGAAATCCAGAATCCCCTATAAAGACCTTTTATTCCTTCAGAGTCTACGATCTTCCTGAAGCAGTCAAACATTCCACTGTAAACACTGGCTTTTTCTTGTATCTAGTAAAGAATAATAATCCCAAAAATTATTAATACTTCACATTTTAAGTAAGGTTCAGAGAACTTTGTACACAAATCATCAGCAAATACCTGGATCTTTGTTTTTACAAGTGTAAATGGGTAAAGAAGACAGCGTATGGAGAAAGTACTCATCATGCTTAGTGGATAGAACTTCCACAAGTTCATCATATTCCACTCTATAACTTGAATCTGCGTTTCGCTTGATGGGGCCAGCCGTGTAAGAACAGAATCACCGTCTTTGCACCCAGGACCAGTGCAAGTTTTCCAGCTGAAGGGATTTCGGAAACGAGGACGAGCGCTGACTGGATTTTCTTCCGCATTTACGATATTTTCAAGTATTCCAGTTGGTGTAGGGCTTGGAATCATCGCAGCCTCGTCTATATCATCAGCTCCTTTCAATGCTGCCGTTATTGAAAGCCACTTTAATGCAGGGTGTGGATAGCCTTGAAGTTGAGGCTTGGCCATAAGATTCTTCACAGATTCAATTCGTTCTAAAAATTCTGTAATTACATAAAATGCCACAAACTCATAAATTCATGCTTTCTCGCATTTTATTCATACGTAAATTCACATTTTAATCAATCTTACCAGTAATCATGTTGTCAAATATTAAAGCTGGGAGGTTATTTTAACAGAACCTTCTACAGTGGGATGGATTGACTAGGTTGAACAAGAAGGTAGACGCTGATATTATTTTCAAAAAGCCCTGAGGAAACAGTACCTCGTGCTTTTTCAAACGTCTGGAGGGAAAAGGACCTCAGGTAAACCCGACGTTTCATGCAGCAGACGGTTGGAAAGCTCACGAAGCCTTCAAGTTATGACTTACAGCTCCCGATTAGCATTCATCGTCGAGTATTCTGAAAATAGGGAAATCGGAAATGAGTCATGAGAACAAACTTATTGTCTTCGATTCAATTAGTTGGCAATGGTTACAGTTTCCATCTGCATTTTCCATATATTCTATTCTTTATAATTAAAAGTCAAAATCCAAAATCAAAATTAATTACGATGTTGCATTGAATAAATTAAGCGAGTCGTGTAGTCACCAAATAAATTATGATGCAGTTGTAAGTGCAAAGTGTGATTTTGAAGGACAAAATACAAAATAATATAAGGAAAGAGCATGTAGGTCAAGACCTCTTTTCCCAAGTGTCCCAAGGCACAAGTTCAATCAATGAAATGCGATTATTGATTATATTATTTATATGCACAATCAATTCCTACATGTGACATGTCCTGTTAAAGAATTTAATAAATTTATTCGAAATCAACACAAATACAAATCTAGCACTAAAAAAAGAGCTTGAACTTCTTAACGACTTAATTTTTGGTTTTAGATGTCGCCATAATTTTAATGAGTTTTTGTAGAATCTGAAGTAGATAATAAACCTGAGAAATTCTCTGTAAATTTTGCACAATCAATTGCAATTGCACTGCACATGCGAAAATCATACTTAAAAAACTTACAATTATGGAAGTTCTCACTCAAGGGAAATCAGGATGTGGCTGACATGTTAATCCATCCTTTAATTTGGTATGTATTTAAAAGGTCACTTGTGCCCAGGTCTTAGGTGTCAAATAGGGTCAAATCAAATTCAATTTATGAATGGAGAAAACTTGTGTGCTCCTGCTCACTTTTAGTACTGCTGTGTGTAGTCTGTTCATTTAAATTGGCGGAATAGAAGTCAGCTGAGAGGGTGCAATGAAACCGTCGTCATATGCCTCTAACATTGTCTCCCGTCTCAGGAGGCCGTTCATATCTTTTGTAGGTTTTTCGTTCCTCAAGTTCTGGCTCCTCATTTTTTAGGAAGGACTCTTTAGTTGGATTGGGCTGGACCAACATAATAAGCATAAAATAATTTCAAGTACTTTCAAGCTGTCTTCACCTTCGCCTTCAGTATTAATTATTATTGCAAGTCTTTATTATTCAGTCGTAATATTGATCCAGTTGAAAATAGTCTTGAGTTACCTTTTGTGTATTTCAAATGAAAAATACACCTTCTCTTCAAATGTCAAAACGCATATAAAGGGCAATTGAATTATTTTTTCTTTTTATTATTACTACTGCCAATTCACACTGCCAGTCACCGGTAGCCATGTTGTAATTGTGAATTGTAATAGGTGATAGGTTGGCGAGAATACCTTTTACCGAACGAGGTATCTGTGTTATGATGATACGGCGAGTTCTTGCCAAGGTGAAGGGAATGTTGTCGATTGAGGATGAACTGGAAGAATCCTTTAGTGCCCAAGGCTTAGGGTTAGGAACAGAGGTCAAGGAAGAGGTAGTTGTCGACACCACATCAGCAGCTGCTGCCGGTACTTCGACTTTCGAAGTTCCGTATGGATGGAACCGGTTGGGGATGCTGACACCCCCCATTCATCCTCTAAAATGGATGTTTCCTAAAATCTAGTACGTTTCATTAAAATTAAAATTAAAGTTCGTATTTTATTTTTGAAATTTTG
Organism: Isotoma caerulea; assembly: GCA_034696405.1. Lineage (NCBI taxonomy): Eukaryota > Metazoa > Arthropoda > Collembola > Entomobryomorpha > Isotomidae > Isotoma > Isotoma caerulea. The sequence goes on from JAQFZZ010000496.1 coordinate 4,035, forward strand.
AATCCCTACTTATGACTTACAATTTATGATTCTTCTTTTAGTAATATGGTGGCAGTAATGAAGCTCGGAACAACGATTAATTTGGAAGAGTTGTTTGAAAAAGGCCACAATCTGTCTTATAATCCTGGGAAAGGTCCTCGATGTGTTGTTATGCGTCTTAAAAAGCCTTGTTTGTCAGCCAACGTTTTCCAATGTGGCATGGTTCGAATCACTGGAGGAGTTGAAAGTGAAGTTGAGTGCAAAGTTGGAGCAAGAAGAATTGCAAGAATGATCCAAAAGTGTGGATTTCGAGTCACTTTCAAATGTTATCGCGTTGTGACTATTATGGGCCAGTCTAACGTGGGATTTCCAGTTTCAGCCGAAAAAATGCTGCTTGGGCAGTGGAATGGATTTGCCGAAAGACGTGTCAGGTAATTGAATTGTTGTTTATTTGCTTGCTTTTTGATTTCTTTACTTGGATATATTAACGCCCTGAGAGAAAAATTAATTAAACTTTCCATTCTCAGTTTTGCGCTATAGATATAAATGTAAACTAACTGGTTTCTTAATGTGGATTTTGCAGTAAGACATCTGGAAAACCTACGCAAGTAGTGGCTTATCGTTTTAAGAACGAGAGAAACAAAGCTATGACGTTGTCTATATCTGAAGCTGGATACATACGTTTGATTGGTGAGTTGATTTATCGTTTTTCTAATAATTTCTCATTTCACGCTCATTATAATTTGTACATGTCACAGGCGTGGTGTCGGAAGCTGAGCTTGAAAAGATGTTTCTTCGAGCTTATTCAATTGCAAGAAGCTGCATCGAGAATAAATCTAAAGCTTGAGGAAGGCATTGAATCGTTACGTACAATTGTGTTCTTGTTAATTTTAACGTAGGTTAATCAGTTAAAGAAAGGATGTCAGTATTTTATTGTTGTCGTTGGCTTTAATTTAAAATCAATTTTTTTAAGTGGAGTATGTCCACTAATTTTGAATAATATATGACTTTGAAAATGAAATGAAATAAATTGTAACTATGGTTTTGAATATGATTTGAGTCCTTTTCTTGGTACACCGCATACCTATGCATACGACGACTATACATCACTTGAAAGTAAGTATAATTGTCTCAAGCGTTCTAGCTAGGTCAGGTTTTCTGTATTGTTTATAACTATAATATGCAATAATATGTCTGATATTTTATCATGTCGATTCATTCTTAATGAGAACTCCAATCTATTTTAAGCCAGATCGAATCGAGCACTAGACTAGAAGACTTTTTTTGGTAGTATTACTCGGTACTCGAGATTTTGCACTGAGTATATGAGCAGCTCTCAAAGTTCTTTTATTTTTGTTTTTGATTAAAGTTTTCCTTTTCAGCAACCATCCAGTGTATTTGTTGGCAGAAGACATTGTACGTACATGGAGAAAACAACGGTATGGCTGTTCTGTGATTCTGTCGGTTTTAAGGATGCGAATTTCAAGTTTCAAGTATTGAAATTGTTATGAAATGCGATGAAGAATGATATAAAGGTATAAAAGGTCGGTGTTTGAATTTCAATTAAAAACTAAATACTGCTTATCGTCATTCATACTATCACTAAAGTAATGTTAAGCATTAATTAAATCTAATCTTGATTAGAATTTGCCGACCGGTTTTATTTGCCTTATTACTGTCCCACACGTTATTACGAATATTCTCAAATCTATACAGACATATAGGCACATTCATTTGATTCATTCTCTGGTATAGACTCTACTACTTTATTAGGTTGTTATTAGGACAGGACGGATCTCTATTCTGTGGTTATTAGGCTTGACTAAACTACTACAAGACTAGAGTTTAATTGAATACAGAGATAGATATAGCTGAACCTCTCTCTCCTACTTTTCTATCACATATACCGCTTCCTTGACAGTTGGATTGTACAATTGTTGTACTACAGCATAAAAAATCGTGTCTAGTCTAAATCAGGTACATCGTTGATCTTCGTTCAAGTTCAGGTGCAAATCATCAATAGTCATCAGTCGAATTCCTCACATCTCCTCTCGAAGAATCTGATTCCATTCTGTACAAAGAGCTGACCCCAGTTACCTTTGCTTCCTAATCACTAATCGGCTATAAATATTATAATTTGTAAAGGAAAGTGTTAATTTGCATTTATTTTCCAGTCAGATAAATTCCGTTTGATTTTTGATTGAATCAATTCTCAAGAGAAAATCTGAAAATGGGCTCGCAAGACAAAAGTGTCAACCCATATGCAAGTCTCCAAAGTCAAATAGAAGTCAATGGAGTGACCTATTCGTATTTTGATTTGACGAAGTTGGGAAATCAATATTGTAAGTTTGAAGTTCAAAGTTAACTAAATTTTACATAAATTAAGATAACCGATAAAGAGAGCTGACCGCGCAGCGCAGCTGCTGTGCAGATGCTATAAGTAAAATAAACCTTATTTTATTAAGTAAATTGAAACATTTTTTGACATTCCAGCGAAACTTCCCTATTCAATTCGTGTACTTTTGGAATCAGCTGTGAGGAATTGTGACGAACTTCAAGTATTGAAAACTGATGTTGAGAAGATTTTGGCATGGGAAATTAATCAGAATGATCCAGCTGGAGTTGAAGTTCAGTTTCGACCTGCTCGTGTCATTCTCCAGGTAAAGTTCGAATTTGGAATTCAGGCAGAATTTTATGCAGAATAAAAGCAAAGCAAAATATATTTTGAGCACGTACGTTGGGGTAATTAAATGTATTGTAAATGATGTTGTAGGATTTCACTGGAGTTCCAGCCGTGGTGGACTTAGCTGCTATGAGAGATGCTGTTCGTAATATGCAAAAGAACCACGAACTTGTCAATCCTGTGTGTCCTACAGATTTGGTTATTGACCATTCTGTTCAAGTGGATTACTATGGAACGTAAGAGAAATGTATTGTAAAGTTCATTCAATGCACTGTCCTCTTATGATAAGTTTGTATTCAAGCAAGCCATTTTTTAAAATATACAGGTCAGATGCTTTAGAAAAGAATCAAGCCCTGGAATTCGAGAGAAACAAAGAGCGATTCATGTTTCTTAAAGTATAAGTCTTTTAATATTACTACAAAATAAATGATCAATGTTGGGAACCAAATTTTACCAAATCGTAATTTGTATGGTTTGAATTTGTTTTGTAGTGGGGAGCTAAAGCTTTCAAAAACATGCTTATCGTTCCACCAGGATGTGGAATCGTTCATCAGGTGAATCTGGAATATTTGGCTCGAGTTGTGTTCAGCGATGAAGCTCAAATGGTGTACCCTGATTCCGTTGTCGGAACTGACTCCCATACAACCATGATTAATGGATTGGGTGTTTTAGGATGGGGTGTAGGAGGTTTGTTTTTATGTATTATGGCGATGAAATTTAATTTATGAGCGATATTTACGTACTATCAATTTTGATAAGATAAACCCGTAAGATAATCAGGGAGTTGTAAGTTTATGAAGCCAAAAATTAAGATGTAAGGTTGTCGGTTGTCTTATCGATTTTTATGTAATAACCGCATCATCTGCATTACTGAAAAAAGACTTTGTTTAAGATCTTTCCATTTTGTCAGTACTCAATGAAAAAAATCATGCAACTGCATTGTAAAAATATAAAATACGACCTTACAGTCGCAAATGCAAAATTATTCTTACTAAATATCAGTCTTAACAATAACAATTGAATTTTGGTTATTTCAATTTTAATAAGGAATCGAGGCAGAGGCTGTTATGATGGGACTACCAATGTCAATGGTTTTGCCCCAAGTCGTTGGTTATCGTTTAACAGGAGAAATGAGTCAGTACGCTACATCCACGGACGTCGTATTAACTATTACAAAAGTATGTTCTACTTCTTTGCAGTTTTTAGTAGCTTATATTGGAAATACGTTAGATTTGAAATACGACGCTAGTAAATTATAATATGTGAATGGGAATGGAATGAAATGAAACTGTTCAGTAAAAATGAACTACTTTAATTGTCTTTAAATGCTTTGGTAGCAGAGGAAAAAATATGAGAAATTTTAATTTATTTTTAAAATAACCTTAAAAAGGAAAATGTCATTCTAATAATTCTTCCAATATCTATTTCATCTTTTAGCATCTTCGTCAAGTTGGAGTAGTTGGAAAATTTGTGGAATTCTTTGGATCTGGAGTAAGCAAATTATCGATTGCTGATAGGGCGACAATCAGTAACATGTGTCCTGAGTATGGAGCTACCTGTGCATTTTTCCCTGTTGATGATATGACTGTACAATATCTTCGCCAGACTAGTAAGCCAATCTTTTCATAAAGTGATTTTATCTTATCATTTAATATGTTGTACGTTCTATGCAGTTTTAGTTTTTTAATACTTTTAATATTTGAAAGTTGAAATGCATAACGAAAGTTTTATCAATAATATTACTTTTAAGATAGAGGAGAAAAGACCATTGCTTACATCGAAGCGTATCTTAAGAAAGTTGGATTGTACAGGAATTATAATAATGCCGCTGAAGATCCTATTTTCTCTCAGGTAAAACAACGAAAAAGCTATGCTTCTAGCTAAAAACTATTTCTAGATTGTAAACTACAAAGCAAATTTGAATTCTTTTAGGTTTATGAACTGGATTTGAGTACCGTAACTTCTTGTATGAGTGGACCGAAACGACCCCATGATCGAGTCCCTGTCTCCGACATGAAAAGCGATTTTCAGCAATGTCTTACCAACAAGGTGAGTAATCCAGGGATTGTAAAGAAGTCGTCAGTTTTAAAGTCTTGAGGATTTTATAGGCATGAGCGTGAGTCAAGTGTGCGATCTAGTCATGATATTAAAAACATGTCACTAGACCGGCACCCAACGCGTGCTCAACCTAGGTTTAGACTTTAAAAATCTTTAATTGTAGCTGGCCACATGGGAGAGAATGGGAAGTTGATTTGATGATTCCTTGTAGAGAATCTATTGGCTGTGATAACGTTTTGAAACCAGTTAAGCACCGCCAGTAGTTCCTAGACAAGGAAATTGTATAGTAAGTTGCCTTCGTCTAGGGGTACTGGCTAGTTTACTGGAACCCACAGGCCAGGCAGTATCCGGGTTGATGTGATTCTGTTAATTCCAGAGGAAAATGAAAAAAGACTTAACTTCGCTAACCTAGCTTTATAAGTAAAAACTTTCATAGAGCTAGATTACCAAAGTTGAGTCCCTTTCAACAATGGTTGAATAAAATCCAATCTAGGTAGACTTCAGTGCCCGTCAGGAATTTCTTCGAATGATGAAATGCTCTCTCAACAATCGGATTGAAGTTACCCGGTGAGGGGAGACCGAAGTCTCAATTCCCTCGACCGAAGTAGCTCCAAACCGGTTGTCAAATGAGAAACGTTCGGAGTAACAGGTGCTGCTGAGTGTTTGAGCAATCTAAAAAGACTGACTGCTGATGGAGATTTTGGAGTCCTTTAAATAGGCTCAGCATTGGTCTTTGCCAGTCTATACCGCTGTATGGGTAAAAAAGTGGAACAAGATATATGTCTACATCATTGATCTATTTAAATACTTTCAAACTAATATTTATTGTTATAGTTTCATTGTTTCAGCTCAAATTTTTTAGAAGTATAAGTTAGGCACCCTTAAAATCTATATATTCAATCGCATATGAACTTAAAAAAGTTATTATGAGGTATTCTTATGCAGATACTTTTGTCTTTCATCTAGTCAAATTTAATTATTTGCTCGCCTGCTTCAAAGTTTTAAGAAATATTTTAAATTACCATTCTTTTGGTTGAGGTAAAGTTAGATGTGGTGACTATGAACTGCCGGTTTAAAGGACTCCCAGTTCTTTGTTAGCTCCTGTGTAAAGCATACAGTTTTCCCCGAGAGCCTTTCTACAAAACTTTATAATTGTCGCGTTAGTTAAAGTAATAAGCATTTACTGGATCCTTTGTTTTGGTCATTTGAATTTTCTAAAGATTTCTAAACCACTGACTGGAAATATGAATAAATAGTGGAGTTGAACGGACTGAGGATACTCGTGAATTTAGGTCGTCGGTTCTTTAAACTTTTCCTCCGGCTGAGTTTTGCTTAAAAAATTTGTGAAATTTAACAAAGCAATAGATGCTAATACACATGAGAACACGACTCACAATCAATCATCATTGTTAATATATTGTTGAGATTTTTGACTGTTTCACTATTCGTTTTTAGATTTATTTTTTGTCAGTAGTTTAAAGTTAAAAGTTAATTGCTTCATCGATAAATTTCGAATTTGAGTTTCATGTGGTCTTAAATTGTAACTCAAATTTTGATGAAAAGTAATTTCAATGCATGGAATTTCAAAATGTTGCATTTTATTCTACGTATGCCAATTTTTAATTTCATTCATGTAGGATGCTAATGATGAACTTATTTGTTCAGGCTGCTAGCATTATAGTATTTTGAATTTCAGATCGGATTCAAAGGATATGGCGTTCCAGCTGATAAGCTTGCAATAACTATACCATTTGTGTATGAAAATCAAGAATATACAATTAAACATGGATCCGTTCTTATTGCTGCAATTACATCATGTACTAACACATCCAATCCTTCAGTTATGCTTGGCGCAGGTAATAAAAATGTTCGCTTTTCATTATGGCATTTTACGATGCGCTTTTTATTAATATTTCAATATAGGTACTGAAGATCATATAGTTTTTTTTCTCTAGAAGATTCTTTACAAAATAATGCAATAATTATTTAACAATGAAAAACTGTACTTCGGTCTAAGTTTTATAAGTTGTAAAGAGACTAGACAGTAATGAAGTGAGTAAGCACTCTTTCGTTTATGGACTTGATGATCCATATTAAATTAATTTGTATTCATTTGCGTTTTTCTACTTTTGTACGTTAACCGATTCACCTATGCATTTGCATAATATTCCATTGCAATCCGAATAAGCAAATTAAAGAAATGCATAAATTGTAGTAATATAATATACCATCTTGGTTTAGATAATCCATCCATCTCTATTCATGTTTGGTGTGTTTAGTATTCGTTTAGATATCGAGTCTGAGTCAGTTAGTAAAAATGATTTTTAACAGCCGCGTTTGCTCTAAAATAAGCAAATGTCTAAATAAGGTCATTATTTTAATTAAATATTTTGTAATTTTTCAGGATTGTTGGCAAAGAAAGCTGCTGAAGCTGGACTGAATGTTGCTCCATATATTAAGACCAGTTTGTCACCAGGGAGTGGTGTCGTGTCTTACTATTTACGTGAAAGTGGAGTTATTCCATACCTAGAGAAATTGGGTTTCAATACTGTGGGTTATGGTTGTATGACCTGCATTGGAAACAGTGGTCCACTACCCGATCCTGTTGCTGAGGCTGTTGATAAAGTAAGAAAATTTGAATGATTTTCTCATTGAGTATTCTTCTAATTTGCGTAATGATTATCAACTGACTAATGGGATTGTTTTAATTTGCAGGGGGACCTGGTTTGTGCTGGAGTCCTTTCTGGAAACAGAAATTTCGAAGGACGTATTCATCCTAATTTGAGAGCAAATTACTTAGCATCTCCTCTGCTTGTGATTGCTTATGCTATTGCTGGAACTGTTGATATTGATTTCGAAAAGGAACCAATTGGTAAACATTAAACATATTGTTATTTTTTTTAATAGTTGCTGTACTTTTGTGTATTTTGAGTAGCAATTATTTATCAAAATTAAGTGTATTGTATTATTTGGTAAGCAAAAAAGATCGAAACCGTAGCCGTAATTGTGACAGTTTTGTAGTACGTATAGTATTTACATTTAATTTAAATTTAATTTTACAAAAATGTCAAAAAATCCTCTCGGTCTATCTATGAAGTTAATCAAACGTTATTTTAAACTTTCTGAAGTTAATACTTTCTTGCTTCCTCTAATTTTTGTATTTTCTAAGACTAAAGATAAAGGCCATAAAGGGTTTGTGAAGCTTCAATTGATTTAGCCAGTTTGAGTTCATGTCAAGAAAACTTTGAATACTGTAGTACTAACAAAACTTATGTGATTCTTCTGTAGGTACCGGTTCAAATGGGAATGCCGTATTTCTTCGTGATATTTGGCCGCTCCGAGATGAAATTCATGAGGTTGAACAGAAGTTCGTTATTCCAGCAATGTTCCAAGAAGTTTATTCAACAATTCAAAATGGAAATACTCGATGGAACCAGTTGGAAGCCCCAGAAGGCCTTATTTACCCTTGGGATTCTCAGTCCACCTACATCAAAAATCCTCCGTTCTTCGAAGGCATGACACAGGTAAAAGTTTCTTTTTTAATTGATTAGATTTCCATTTCGAAATTAATTACCTAGCTCCAAGCAAATTAGTTATGACTATTCAATGAATTTTCAATAGTATTAAAAGATTCAATTTTAAGCAAAACAATGTCGTAAATCCGCATATGAAACTTGCAAATTTTTAACACTTCATTTAATTTGGTTTACAGCATCTTCCACCTGTGAACGCAATCGCTGGAGCGTATGTCTTGTTGAACTTAGGCGACTCAGTAACTACTGATCACATTTCCCCAGCAGGGAGCATTTCAAGAACCAGCCCTGCTGCTCGGTATTTGGCTGCCAGAGGGTAATTATTAATTGCATTTCAATTGTTCAATTTTGGCTCAATCGAATTTTTGAATGTTTTTGATTTTAGAAATTATTATTTCCTGAATTTTTATAATTCTTTGTGTAGATTAACTCCTAGAGAATTCAACTCTTACGGGTCTAGAAGAGGAAACGATGCCGTGATGGCACGAGGAACTTTTGCCAATATCCGGATCCAAAACAAGCTCTTAACTAAAGCTGGTCCTAGAACACTACATTTCCCCGATGGTGAAGAGGTAACAGCACCTATCTAATCATTAGTCAAAACTTCTATTATAAATATTCGTATAACAGCTCAATTTGATACTTGATAAAAAGATGTTCGGCGGAGTAATCAATATTTTCATAATTAAAGAAATGTTTGTCCGTATCGCTGAAGTATTAATTATTTTCTTTTGTTAGATGGATGTTTTTGACGCAGCAGAAAGATACATTCAAGAAGGAAAGCCCGTAATTGTCCTAGCTGGAAAAGAGTATGGTTCTGGATCATCAAGAGACTGGGCTGCCAAGGGTCCTTTCTTATTGGTAAATAAATAAAAACTAAATTTAAAAAAAAATTATTTGACAAGTTATTCATGAATTAAAGAAAGCTAATGTTAAATATTTGTTTGAACAAAGGGCGTGAAAGCTATCATTGCAGAATCATATGAGCGTATCCATCGGTCCAACTTAGTTGGAATGGGAATCTTACCTCTACAGTACTTGGAAGGACAAAACGCTGAAACTCTTGGGCTTACAGGAAAAGAAACATTTGACATTCCCATCACCGATAACATCCGACCAAAACAACAAGTTACTGTTACTGTAAGTCCAGAAATGTTTATAAGTCTTTATTTTCTACAAAATGTTTTTGCATGGTTTGAATATTTCAATTATTATTTATTTATGTTAGAGTGTAAATATTAAAATGACATTTATGTGTATTATAAACAGGCATCATCTGGTGTAGTTTTCAAAACTATCGCTCGAATCGACACTGAAGTGGAAGTTGCTTATTACAAAAATGGTGGAATTCTACCATTCATGGTTCGTCGAATCGTTGCAAATGCAAATTAAGAACTTCAATGAAACCAAAGATCAAGTGAGAATGAAGACCAAATACTACCTGTTTGATTATCAAAGCATTTAATGGTTATTGTTATTATAATCCTGACTGATATATCTTGTCGAGGAAACATATAGTTATTAATCAGACAGATTATTGTTGAATTTATTACAGATGTAATGGTTATGATTTTAATGACCATTTACTTTCACAATGCTTTCATATTGATTATAAGTATAAAAAATCTACTTAAATACTCTTGCTGATGGAACAATTATATATCAATATTTTTGGTGTTGGAACATATTTTTGCTTGTTAAAGTTAGTACTTAATTGGTGCATGGATTGATACCTAACATAATATGTTTATTCTTGTCAAAGTTGAAATAGCAAATAAAATCTATACTGGAACAAAACATATCAGAGTTTTAATTGTTCATTCCATGATTGGACTGTTTTGAAATTTTTTATTTGGCATCTGATACGTAAACCTTTGTGGCATTTGGAGCACTACACTACAATATTCAATACCTACCCACCCAAGTTGATTTTATACTATCTATATTCGTATTCAACAATTATTTCTGTGCATTCTATTCTAGATTCGATTATCATTCCAACTGAGCATAAAAATATAAAATAGGTTAAACTATATACACAGCTATATTGTATTTATGCTTTGACATATTATTTTGGACGTAAACTTTTCATTTTTACTTCTACTAGCAATTATTGTAGCACTGGCTGCACTGGCAGTATGGCTGTTTGCATTTAAATGGTAGTTTAGTAAGTGTATTATATCGGTGAAGTAAAAGTTGAAATGTTTGGGATCTGAAAAATTTAAATAATGTATCCGTTTCAAATATAAAGCAATTCTATTTTGATTTCTCATAAACTGTAAAATATTTCTTGTTTTTTACATCAAATGATGCAAATTAAATAATAAATGTAATGTAGGTACTAATTACATTACAAAATTGTGGATTTGGTAAATTACCACATTTCGTAAGATTCTGTAATGGCACATATTTACCCCATTTGATAAAATTTGTGTTGCTTGATATTGTATATTTATTATAATAGAGATCTGTTCAGTGATTCAGTTGCAGGCATAAAGTTGGTTAAAAATTAGAAATAACCCTTGACTTCCTCTTTTAATTTTAATACTTCTTACAAGCAAAGTTAATTAACAAATTATACTAATTAATTGCATATATATATGTCTAAATATTATAATATTTTATGTAAATATAGTTCTGTCGAGAAATTCGATAACTTTCGAATGGTTTGATAATTAGTTCCGAATTTGATACACACTCTTTTGACCTGTCCTGGGTTAATTTAATTTATATTTGAAATTAGACCGCCCCAAGCGGTAGTGACCTTAGGTCACACCCCCTGATATATTGTGAATGGGGTATCGTTGGGAAGCTACAGCTTCAGTCGTAATGATATTAATAGTTTGAAATTTTTCAAATGGAATTTGGAACTGGAATATTACTTTCTTGGCGTGCAGTCATGTTTAGTACGCATAATCGTTTGTAAACTAATTTAACGTTTTTTCAACCTGGTTAATATATGAGATGACACTTTTTATATTTATTTGCTCATGTATGTGTTTAAATCGGACACCATCATATTGAATACTGTTAAGGATAGATTTAGATTTAATAACAGTACTATCTGGTCATATGCATTGCCAAATTAATTGGTGTAATTCAAGGTGAGGGTGAGATATGGAAGTATGGCTGGTGATGCCTGTAATCAACGAAATAGGATACTTGTTGTACACTAGTCTATAGCAAATATGTATTTGGATTTTCATACATACCTTTTATTACGTGAAACAGAAAAAAAGCTATTGCCATTTACAAAGTTTCAGGTGCAGGTTGTCCTTTTTCAACGGTGTTATCGGCTTTGTTGCGACATTTGAAGACAAGCTGGGAAAATCTGTGATTGATGAATCCAAGGTTCAGCTAACAAACGCACCTTAATTTACTCCTCCCCCAAGCACTTGATTTTACAGTCGGTAGTAAATAGTGACATTGAAATTGACTAGGTAGAAAGCCTTGAAATTTGGTTTATAATATCTTAAATTCCTTCCGGTTTAATTGTCAAACTAAATTTCATACATGAATTTGAAATTGTTCGAATTTTGTTTCGATTTTAAATTTGATTTAAAATTGCTCAACCGAAGTGAGGTTATTTTAGGTAACGTACTGAAAACAATTAGTCTCAAGCAGGGATGGGTTAATGAATTAATAATTTAATTGAATTGAATTAATAATTCATTAACAATTTCAAATTAATTCAAAATTCAATTAATAATTCATTAACCATTTTCAAATTAAATTAAAATTCAATTAATAATTCATTAAAAAATTTTAATTAATTCAAAATTCAACTAATAATTCATTAAAAATTTTAATTTAATTCAAAAAATTATTAATTAATTAATTACTTGTAAAATCAACTGTTAATTTTTAATTTAATTGTGAATTGAGTAGACATGTTAATCCTTGATTGAAAATTGTTGAATTAATTTTTAAAAAATTCATTTACTGAGGATCATTATGTATACCTTCAATCTGGAATTTGAAATTTTTAGTTTTGATGAACTTTTCGATTTAAAATAGTTCTTTACATGCTAATAGTACCTATATGTATTGCGCAAACGAACTGAACTGCTTTGTGGATTTGTTCTTAGAATTTAATTGAACTCGTTTCGTTTCAAATGCTCACATAAGCTTGGAATTTTATATGGGGATTATTGGTCTGGGATTGTTAAAACATATAATGAAATTTTGAATTCAGTTATTTGCTAGAGAAATTAATTAATTCTTAGTTAGTCGAATTTAAATGAATTACCGAATATTTTAAAAATCAGTTGGAAATTTCAAAGTTTCATTATTTAACTAATTTTAAATTCAGTTGGAAGTTAATTCTTTAAGTTAGATGATTGGAATTTAGTTGTAAGATTAATTAAATAACTTGAAATAAAAACTTACTTAGGTATTAATTAATTATTGAATTAATTTGAGTTAAAAATTTAATTCCAATTGAATTAATTAGAAATAAGATTTAATTGTTGATTGAATTAATTTCAAAAAAATAAATTAATTGTTAATTATTAATTGAATTAATTTTTTAAAAATAAATTAATTTTTAATCATTAATTGAATTAATTTAAAAAAATAAATAAATTGTTAATTATTAATTGAATTAATTTAAAAAAATTAGTTGTTAATTATTAATTGAATTAATTTTTTGTGTTAATTGGCCCATCCCTAGTCTCAAGATAGGTAGGTATAGGGTATGAAACGCTTAAAAGATGATAATGACAAGCAAGATTTTTCTGTTGTTTTTGATAACTAAATTAGTTTTTCAGATGAATAAATATTCAAAATAATTTAGAAACAGTATTAGCAATTAATTATAAACTTGATAATGAAATAAAATTAATTTGAATTTTCATGCTTTTACGTCTTAACTGAACTCCAGTTAATTTTAGTACTATATCGTACTAAATCTAAATAGTTAGCTGTTTGAAATAAACTTTTTTAAATTTTTGCTCTCATTGTTTGCTAATTATAGGTTGAAACGTTTTGCATATTAAGCAATTAATTAAGATAGAAAATACGAAATCAATAGATACAACATAGACATAATATATTTATGTACAGATACAGCAATCATTGATGTAGCGTAAAAAGCTGATATCAGTGCAGAATCTTACGAAATATAAATTCAGCTGCTAAACTGCTATAATAAGTAATAATGAAAATTAAAAGGTTTCATTGAGTTTCCTAACCAGAGGTAGTAGCGGCTGGCGGCCATAGCAGTATTTTGTATTAAAAAACTAAACTTTTCAAAAATGTATTAATTAAGAAAAGATTTTACTGGTTTAATTAGCTCATCATAAAAACTTAA
>JAQFZZ010000497.1:0-17592 GCA_034696405.1 Isotoma caerulea
ATAGTTTTCCATAGCCCCAATTAGTTTCAAATATCATCAAATAGTTCTGCGTCTATTGGTTAAATATTCATCTTACGTAACTTGGTACACCCGTTTGCAATGGTTTATTAATGGATGCTGGAGACAGAGAAGAGAGGCTTCATAGGTCTTAATCTCTGAATAGAATACATGTAATCAGTATGGGTCATTATTATTCGCTATCCAAAAATTAGGCGTGATATAAAATTGACTTCACCATAACCAAGGTGGTAACTAATTTTGTAACAAGACTAACAGTTTTTTTAGTATATCAAATATGAACATCGAAATCAAGATTCGCAAACCGAAAACTTGAAGATGAGTATAAATGAGTACTACTTTCAAAGTTTCAATTCTCCCCAGTCATGTGTAAAAATGAAGGCAGTAGTACTGTAGTAGTCACAGTAAAAGTCAGTCTGTGGGCAATGGGCAAAAGAATCAATGGCAGATAAACATCACTGTGCTGCACTCGTATCAACAGAAGAGAGATGCTCGTATTACATGCTTTAGTAAAATATTATAGGCAAGTTGTAACCTTGTGGCAAAAGGAAATTTAAAAACATTTGGATATTTGGAGGAATAAGTTGACATCATCGTGAAGAATTATCCGGCTAAAAATTAATTCTAATTTAAAAAATATTCTAACAAATTTAATGGTATTTTCGTAGAATTTACAGTCCATGTCCATAAAAAGGAATTGGAGATCGGAGCAATCGTGAATCGTGAATCGTTTCTTTGTTCTTATTCCTCGGATTCAATTGTGAATTGATTCAAATAAGGAAAGCTGAAGAAAAATATAAAATAATACTTAAAAATTAATATAAAATGTCAGAATTGGATCCAACAATCCTTGAAGGGTGTGCTAACCTTCTAGAACAAATAGATAGTAAGTAATAAAAATTATATGACAATGTTGATACATGATACAACGTTAAATCGTTAAAAGTCATTTTTATCGGGTTAACTTATTGCATAATTTGTAATTGCATTAATTTGAATGCAGAACGATTATTGGTGGTCCTTCGAGATGGAAGAACTTTGATAGGGATTCTTCGTTCCGTAGACCAATTTGCAAATTTAATCCTTCATCAAGCTGTTGAGCGTATCCACGTAGGAAGCAATTACGGAGATATACCACGAGGAGTCTTCTTAGTAAGAGGAGACAATGTTGTCCTAATAGGTGAAATCGTAAGTATAATGCTTTTTTTATAATAAAATTGAATTGTTGTTTAACTATGTGAAGTTAATAATTTTATTTTCATTTTGTAACGAGTTGGTAATGAATTTTTAAATGTGTTTAACACTAGGATAAGGAAAAAGAAGAAAAAAGCACTTTGAAATGTGTTCCAGTAGAAACCATATTGGCAGCTCAAAGAGAGGAACAAGAGGAAAGACATATTAAAGAAGCTAGACGTAACCAAGCTTTTAAAGAACGTGGGATAACCTACCTCCCTGAAACCGGTATAGCACCAGATGAAGGTTGTTAATAACTTGTGAAATGACGTCCGATGATTAGACTGAACTGATTCCGAAGAATTTTTGAACTCTTCTCAACACCGTAAAACTTCTCAAGGACAGTGATTCAAAAAGAAGTCCATTAGCACAATTAGTACGACAATTAAAAAAAAATAAAAAACACAATTGTACTAACGGTTAATGGACTTTGGAGTACAAATTTGATTTGCACTTGAGATTCAGCAGACAAAGATTAAGTTTCGCCTTATTGCTCTTTATTGTCCGAATATTTCAATCATTTTGAACCTCAAGTAATACTATTTGAAGAATATCTTAAAATACTAATTGTACTAATATCTTTTGTTCATATATTTCTCAACAAAATAAATAAGACGTCAAGAATAATTCCTGTACCTATAAATAATTACAAAATAAAATTTAGTGTTGTTCTGCAATTCTATACTATTAAAACATGTCATCGTGACAAAGCCTCCATATAAAACTAAATTTTAATGCAAGATGCTTGAGAGCAAAAAGGCGAAGTATTTATTTTCAGGTTTCTTTCCAGCATTGAAAAATGAAGAACAATTCATCCCCTGCCCCTATTTACAATTATTTGAAAAAGCTTCAAAATTCTGTACAGGGCCTGCAGCTTTAGTTGATTCTTTAAGGCCTCTCAGTTCGTATAGAAAATAATTTTATGCCAATACACCGGTTTATTTAACTGTGTATATTTACTAGTATCAAGGAATAAGTAAGACATTTTAAATTTAATCATGAATTACTAGAAATCATCATCATGTCACCCTTCTTGTCGGAGGCGAAGGGTTATTTAAAGATAAAGTTAATAAGCCCCTAATGCATCTAGATGCAGCGAAATGGGCAAAAAACAATCCATACCATTTTGGCGTCAAATGCCGGAATAGATCCTCACTCTCACGAGCTAAACCAATTCTACACAAGACAAGACTTACAACATATAGTAGAAAAAATACTATTTTTTTAAATTTTAAAATGGATCAGTTTAATTTGTTGCAAAAATAAAATTAATTTACTTCAGTTTAAAAACAATTAATTTTTGATTAGGAATCGGAATAGAAACAAGGAGAAGAACTTATCTAAGGTTTTAATTTTAATTTTTTAAAAAGTTTTATCCAATACACAATATTCAAATTCAAAATTCTTGCTCATAAAATTTCTGTAACCCAAAACACAAAATAGTACACTTTCAATTAAATCAATTGAATTTCAATTCATTTAAAATTTGTGTAATTGTTTGAATTTTAATGTTTTTAAATATTCTGCCCCACTAAGGTTGTTCATCATTCTGTAAAGAATACACAAACAATAAAGTGTAAAGAGGCAGACTTCAACATTTAACAATGCAAGTAGTAATAGAGATGTCTAGTAGAATATGGCTAAGAGGACAGACCCTTCCTTGGAGAGTACAACATCAAAGCGTTCGGTTCTTCAGGAAACCCAAATGGGTAGCTATAGCTCCTAGTAAAATGTACAAAATTAAGGACCATCCATCCCAACCCAAGCCAGAAGCTGAGGAAATGAAACGTCTCATGGATGCTCATAGAACTTACAGCAAATCTTTGTGGTAATTAGTCTTAATAACTTAATACGCTTTGTTTGCTTACTGTTTAAAATATCCTTGTGGGTGAGTAGTTAAATATTGTATATTTAGAAGGCATGAAGTGGAGCAATTTAGCTGATTTGTCTACTAAATTTTAAAATTTTGAGTGAACAAACTCAAAAATTCATGGGTTTTACGAAGTCATTTTAAATTGAATTTAAATGGTCTTAATTAATCGTCTTTGTTTGTTTCAGGTTGTTTCAGAGACAAATTTATCAAGAACAAGTGGCAAAGGGTCAGGCAGAAGCGCGAGAAATTAGTGAAGAGGGAGACATGGAGAGAATTTTGTTGGAGAACGAACGTGACAACGCTAAAGTAAGAGCGCTTCGTGAACAACAAATTGAAGAGGAATGGAGACGAGTTGAAGAGGACATTATTAGACAGAGGAGAGAAAAAGAAGAAGTAGAATTCAAACTACTTCAACAAACTGAAGAAAAAATTCAAAAAGAAATGGTACGTTAGAGATATGACATAATGCTTGTGGCTATAAGTTTTATTATAATGTTTTTCGTCAAAATTGATGGGTTCAAATTTAAAGTTGCATTTACTATTACTTTAACAGGAAAGATTAAAGTCCGCTATTCGAGATGAGGATTTAGATGAAGCTATAGAAAAAGCAATGGCTTCTGAAGTGGATTATAACTTTGCAATTGATAAAGACGGGAAGATTTATCAAGGCCGAATGAACAACGATAAAGGAGAGAGCCTCCAATCTTTAAGTCATATTAATAAAATTAAAACTAGTCTTTCTAACTCGACCAAGAGCTAAAATAGATTGTTAAAATAAATATTTAGTAAATTTATATTACTACTTTTTATCTAGAGATTCTCGGTTAGGTAGAAATTAAGTAATTTCATTAATTCAGTCAAGTCAATCATAACGTGTCTTTGAATTTCAGTTTAGTATGCAGACCTTAATACTGTGCTGTGAGTTGTAGTTTGAACGACATTAATTTTTTAGTATGTATGAAATATCAAAGGTACACTATCTCATGACGTTATAAACATATTAATATTGACACATTTTGCAAAATAATACTGTGTATGATGCTCGACTTGATTATTGCATTATGATTATTTATTTAACAAATATAAATCATGATGCATTCACTAGTTTTCGGTTCGTTTGAAGAATTCAAAAGTATTTATAGTTACATCCTTGTATTATAGGCAGTTGTTGTGTTTGATTCTAACGCAAGTAGCAGACCTTAAGATTGTGAGTCAGTAATAGAGTAAATGGAGATTTTGATATAGTAGACGATAATTAATAGTTTGGCCGTAGAAATGAAATGAATAATCTTGACCTTTCACCAGATTAGATGTAGCGTAGCTTCAAACATTTCAAATTCTGTTGCACTTAATTAATAATTAAATGTGACAATAGTAACGAATATTATGACAATGATTATAGCAAACTCTTTTTCAAGATTTACAAACGTTATTTGAACTCTGATAATGTTTTTGAAAGTTATCTTTTCACAAAATCGGATGCATATCTAGTATATTCATATATGGTACCTCGTGACACTTCGTAGTAAGACTTCGTAGACGTTTTTCAAATTCCTTAATCATTCATATAGTATATTCATAGTTGAAATGAAAATAAAGGTCAAAATAAGTTTTTTTTAATGAGAATCAATTTATTTCCCAAAGCTCGTGAAATTTTTGTAAAGCTGAGCTGAAGACTTTGAGATGTGTTGTTCTTTATACCTATGCTTTCCAGATTGATTGGTATTATTTAAAGAAATTTTCAATTTATCTTTAAAAGCATATACTGGTGACTGAGGATGCATTTTAGAAGCATCATCATACTACTCATATTTACAACATAACGCACTTCAAGAAAATATAAAATCATCGTATTTAGTAGCTCATACAATGCATTGTTACTAAATTTTTAACATTACTTGAGTAAAAGTTCCAGGTACGAATGAATTAAAACTAGGAATATTTCATGGATCATGATTTAAGTCTGGACGTATGAACATCAATTGAATTGTCTTTGTGCAAAAACTATCTGAAGTGAGACTGTAGTTGATAGAATTTGTATACAAACTATAATCTTTAGCCTTTTTTAGTATATTGTATTATCTGACTTACACAAAAGATTGTTGGAATAAATAGGCGGTGTAATAGTATCCAGTTTCAAACACCATCTTTAAAAAGTCATTTCTTACTGAATATTCTCTGTATAAGCTTAGACTAAAATAGTTTGTCTAAAAATGCTAATCTGGGAGAGGGGATGGATGGTTTACTGGACTTTGGTCAGACTGATTAAGTGTGTTCCGTGGAGTCTGATTGGAGGGCTCAGGGGACGACTGTGCTGAAGTTTCAGTAGCTTCAAGCTCAGGGCTTGTAGGGTTAAAATCAGTCACTGTTGTTGCATCAATGGATCTTTTATGCCTTCCTCGTCGTTCAATCCCGGGTGATGAAGAATCGTCTGAAGATCTCTCAGAAAGATTTTTGACCATTATACTCATTTCGCGTAAACAAGTATTCATGTCTTCTAATTGGGTTTTTATGAGAAGGATGTCTCGACTAATAGAATGATTCCCCCTTTCTTGAGTCCCTCGGAAGTCCTGAAACATTCTATCGTTCCTCTTTTCAACGTCCAGAGTATACCTTGAAAATCAAATAGATTAGTACATAGATGCTTGGTAGGCAGAGAGAAAGTCTTCTCTAATAAAAAAAATAAATGAAATAAAAACTTTTCATACATATCCATCTTAGCTTTGAGCTTTTGCATAAGATCGTCTGCTATTTCTGCCGTATTTCTTGTTGATTGACTGACTAGTTTTGCAACAGAGTCACCCTCATCAGAATGTATTTGTTGGGAAATAACGTTTGTGTTGGATGCATCCATTTTACGTGTATGTTGGGTTATCACGATTTCTAGCGCATCTTTCCCTAATTTACCGTGATCTTTTAGATTCGGAAAAATTACGCCTTTGCGTTGATGAAGAGCTCTTGAATCTCGCATTCCAAATTGGGGATAAAGTAGACTCCGATGCTGTAAAGCATCTTCTAATTGACTTGCTACCTGAAGTACATTAAATTCATTATCATATTAATCCCAAAATAATACTCCTGTTTCCGAATCCGAATACAAATGCATGAAGTACACTTTAAAAACAGACAAATGCTAATACGTATAAACAGTAATAAAACTACCTTCACTTGTTGGACAAGTTGCATGTACTCCCCTTCTCGCTGCATGCTGGCAATGTCTGACACAGCCAGGGCAATTAGGAGGCACATAAGGATGACGGATATGAAGATAATGAATAAAGCAAACATTAAGTGGCTTGTAAAGGGAACTATGTAGGTCCCTTCATTTTCAATGAAAGTTCGTACCAATTCTATCTCCCCAATCATCATCGCAAATGTCTAATTGAAAACATATAATTTAACGGACATAAGTTTGTATGAAATGCTCATCATTATTCTCATTTGTAATAACTCATTTCATTAGTATAATAATATCCCGAAGACATATTCGAAATGTTAATGATAGGAGCGAAACACACCTTTAGAAAAGTGAAGCCGACGCTGTCAAATTCCTTTTGAGAGCGGAAGAGGAAATGAAGTGTGAGACTGAAGGCAAAAAGAAGGCCTAAATAGGTGAACATGCATTTTAGAATATTTACAGCAACTGCGGCAAACATTCGTATGTAGACACCAAACACTGGAATTTTCCCGTACAATGTGACCTACCAACGACAACACGCAAACCATCAATACAAATCACTCCATTTAATCGATAAACCCTTGATGGCACATCATTTCTTTTTGAGTTACGTAGTATTCGTCCTACTAAACGAGTTTTGACAGCATGATACTTACTGCTCTTAGCTGTGTATCCTCTTAGTTAGTTTAAAGCTATTACATTATAGTCAATTCAAAGAACAGCCAAACCAATTTCAATATATAATAGAGCATGAATATAATACAAGGTATTTGAAGCAGAATTCTGAATTCATTAAAAGTGTATGCGAGGAAAGGGAAAATTCAACTTTTGCAGGAGGTTTTTACTACGCTAGACCAAATATTCTGAACTGAAAGTGACTTGTATCAAAAGGTAAAAAACTAGACTTATGTTAGGGTTGTTTCATATTTTACCTGTATTGTCCAACCTACGATTAGACAAACTGCTGCAAAATGATCTCGAGCATCTATGAAACTTTGGACCCCACACTCTGCAAGACTAAGCATTGCTACTGAGAAGACTAGAACCAGTTCCAAAATGTTTTCTACCTAAAATTGTGAATAAAAGTATGAAAAACTGACAATGCGATTAAGTAAAAGTTGTGACTGTGACAGCATTTTTTAAATAACTCATGTTATCTTACTTGAACAACATAATGTAAAGGGGCTTGTAAAAGTTGGACCAATTCTCTGATTCCAAGGCACGCCGTAAGAACCCACAGAATGACCCAAACAACTATATTACGCGTACTGTCCATACAGTAATAATTAGACCTATTATGACCATGAATTCGAGAATCTCCACCAACGGCTTCACTGTGATGCGACATTGAAGGATCTGTTAAATTGCTTTCTAATAAATCCGCTTGTGTACTATCTGACTCATATTCCATAAAAATGACGGCTGTAAGGAAGGCTAAAAAGACAGCGAAAAGGAGCATATCCAGATAGAGGTACCATTTCACTTTTTTCCACTTTAAACGAAGGAGACTTTCACAAACTGGATGACTTAGAATACTACTGTCTTTACATCTTGTGAGTCCATGGAGTACACCCATTTCCTGAAGAATAGATTCCGTCTCATCTCGGTGCTGCATCGTTTGCAACTTATCATCAAGGATGTCTTTTGGATAGAATGTTAAGCATGTGTAGTCGAACTGAATGTAAAAATGTTTTGACTCTGGATCACACGTATCAATATTTGATGAGACACATTTATCAAGAAATGGTCTAATTAAGGCTGGGAACTTTCTTCCCATTACAAGCATGCTAACTCCATCCATTAATTCTGCTCCTAGTTCATGTAATATTGTGACTGCCTCTGGAGATCCAGTCTGCGTAATTATTCCAATTTCCAATAACAAAAGCAATCGAAAGTCAAAACTCATTATCGTAAACTATATTTTAAACGTATATATGAAACAAACCGGACAAGTACAATTAAAACCTCACAAACCTGGACAGCATAATATAAAGCAGTTTTCCCATCATTATCCATTGCATTTATTGTGATTCCTGCAGCAATTAGACGACGGAATGTGGCCCCCATTTTTTTATGGTCGGAAACCATACCTTCGGAAGTTTCAGCAGCATGATGAAGTGCTGTCTTTCCGACACTGTCTTTTGCATGAACGTTAGCCCCAAATTCCAGTAAAACCTATATAGTTCATACATATGTATACAAACATGCTCTATTTACTTTCTCCCCATGCATGTATGTGCTTTAAGGACGGTTTAATATAAAAATGAAACACATAAGTGAAAGTTCTCGTTTGAGTTGGTATCTTATAATCGTTATAACTTATATTCTGAAAATAAAGGGTAACGTGACATCATGTTTTGTCTGTCTTTGTTTGTGAGATTACGGAAGGTCGTTGTTATGCTGCTATTTTGACTGTTCTAATTGCAATAACAAATGAATTACGTACGATTGCTACTAATCAATTGATAAGGCACAATCAATATATTTAACGTTATGCAAGGTTACATTGTCTCCCTGTACTTATTTTATTATGAGTGAAAGAGTGCGTGTCTGTTGAGAAAAAAAGCGTCAAGTAATATGAGATTTTTAGGAAAAAATGATAAGCAAAATCTAAATTTAAGGTCGGAAAATGGTGTCACAACAAATCCCATTGATTCTTGATTCTTTAAAATTTATGAAAGTGGACCTTTTACGTGTCCCAAAAATCAATCGAAAGGACTCATAAATAATTCTCTATGAATGATTGGCTTGTATGCGACGTCTTTCTATTTTGCATGTCGTCCAGTCCAAGTCCAACCCTTCTAACTTGCCTTTTTTGGTGGTAGTGCATTGCATAACGCCTTAACACTTACCTCAATACTCCATATATCGTCCACTCTAGCTGCCATGTGAAGAGGTGTCATTTTCTGCTTATCTCTTGCATTCACATCACATCCTGCTCCTGCTAGAATTCTACAACATTCTGACTGCCCTATACACCCAATTTTCCAGACGAAGAAAAATGCAATTCATTTAATTCCAATTATAAAAACTTTCTAGATTAAAAATCTAAGCATTTTATACAAATTCTCCCTTTTTATTTGAACTTACCCGAGCCTGCAGCATAATGCAGACCAGTTGCACCAAACTTGTTTACAGTATGAATATCTACTTTATGACTAAGCAATAATTGTACTATTTCAGAAGATGTTGCGGCCGCATATAATAAGGGGGTACGTTCTAATGCAGTGTCTGGTTGATCTTTTTGAGCTCCATGTTCCAACAATAATTTTGTCTGTTAATGAAATTAATGCAAGATTACAATTAAACTAGTGCTAATGATAATGATTCATCGACATTGGTATAGAAGCATTTCATACAATATCAGTATAGCCGAAGAATGCAGCAATATGCAGTGGCCACCGTCCTTTGTCGTCACAAACGGCATTTGCATCCACCCCTGCATTTAATATTCTTTTGGCTTTTTCATATTTATTTTGCTCAACAGCAGTAATGAGTTCAGATCGAAGGGCACTTGAGTCTGCGACGGAACCTGAGACAATACATATTTAAATCATAGTAATTCGTATTTTAATTGTGATCTTGCTAAGCATTTTAATGGAAATTAAAGAACGACCTGGAATAGACAAGTCAGGAAGGCCCTTTCTTCCTCTTTTTCCATCCGAAGGTCCAGGTAAAGAGACGGAACCATTAGCTTGGATTTTACTCTTGTCCATTTCTAAAGAAGCAGATTTGCGAGTCCCAATGGAAAAATCCAAAATATCCGTAATTAATAGATTATTTAGTGGAGATCCTGTGCTAGTAGTTGAAGATATACCGCTGTCTGATTGGTGCCGTTGGATAGGTCCAGAATCATTCTCGACCTTTGAACCGTTCTTTGTTGAGCTTGTATACGATAAGGTACTCTTTTGCGCAGTCTGTGCGTTATGTTTTAAAGCATATTTCTCTGCCTTTGCTTGGGCCTTTCCGTCACTAGAGATATTCAAAGGTATATTTTCAAACACTTCAAGAGAGTTTACAAAGTCGTCTAACGTTTCTAACTCAAGTCGGGCTAATTCATCGTCAATATTAATTGTCAAGTTGTCTTTTGTACGACCAGGAGAATGATACTCTATAGGTTGGGATGTTTGATTAAAATCCTTATCAATACTCGGACTTTCCTTCTCCTGACTTTTAGCTCGTTCTTTCTCCGAAGACATAACTTAAATATATTTCGACTAAAAAAGTGGAGAGTCACCACCGTCACATTGGTGGCTTCATGAAGCTCCACCGTCAACTGGCATCCTTCTAAAATACCTATATTAACTTTTACACATTTCTTTGTTAAAACGGCTTTTACAGTCACAAGTGCATGCGCCCCAACTGAGTTTCTCGTCCAAATTATCAAGCTCTTGACTCATTTTGGAATTTTACTACAGTTCACAATTAAGGAATCAACCAGCTCACTGACGATAGTAGACTAGATAGCCCATTCTAACCCCATTAGAAAGAAACTAAATATTCAGATGATTTCATTAATATGCCATTTCTTTGCTTTTGTATAATTTCAAATTCTTCCTTTAAACAGTATAGAAATAACTAAATTTCCTTCGCAAAAAACATATCGACCTCAATTACACTGGATTGTGGTTGGTCTTCATTTGAGTTAAACTTTAAAATTTTCATCAACATCGAAACCTTGGACTCAATTTTGTTCAAATTTGCCTTACTGATCTATTTATATTTAGTATAAGTGTATTTGGAAAATTAAAATTTCAAAACATTTGAAATTCTAAAGTAAAAATAAATACAGAACATTTTACGACTGCAGAGAGGTATCTTATACACAGAAAATACGCTGTACCTTTGATTATATACTTTGACTTTCTTCTTCGGTGTAAAATACACATTCTTTGTATTTCATTTATTAATTATTATTTTGATTTTTTAAATCATAAACATCGTTTTAGCACAGTCAGTAGAAAGATCTCTATTCCAATTATAATTACCTAAGACAAAGTACACAAATTTAAACCTCATCGCCTTTTAAAACACTGTGTGTTACCTAATTACTTGTCCGATTCAAGTTTGTGCTAGTTAAAATAAGTCTGCTATTTTGTGACTTAAAGTAATTTAAAACATTTAAAAGTATTACAGGAGTTTATGATGCACTGAGAAGCATCATAATAAAACTTAGGTACATAATAAACTGAAATCAAAACTAACTAATTTGTTTCACCTAAGAAAAAACTTAGTTAAAGTTTTCACTTTGTAAAAGTTTTACAATTTCCTATGACATACAGAAAATAAAGAATTAACCATCCTGAACAAGCTTGTCTTTAGTTAAAGATTCACAAAAAATTTCACGACAAAATGTTTCTAAAACTTTTGAAATTAAGTTTGAAGTAATGGAAAAATTAAAACTGTGGACAAATTATTTCAGAATAAACGCATAAGTCATTTAAATTTTGAAAAAAGTCAACCGATTTTTTTCGTAAAATCATACTAAATATAGAATAAAAGCGTTTTACCATATGCATCCACATTTAATTTTTATTCTGTGCGATAAAATTCTTATATTGATTTTGAACTGAACTTTAAAAGCTTAGTTTAATTTGCTTCAAACCACTGGGACATGTCCAGGTATTAGATTTCATGGGGTAAATACTTGCTTTGTGATAAATTTGTTTTTATGAAAATTCGCTTTCCTGATGATGATTGTGGTGTAAAATCGACAGCTCGGGATTTAATAACTAGACAAGTTTGTCGCAACCATTTCTCCCATGAAATTTATAGTACCCACTGACCTTTAAACTTGATTAAAACTTACATTAAACTTAAAATCTACAATCTATGCACACTAGCACTTTAGTTGTTGAACAAAATTTAGTAGGTTTGTCATTTCATTCTATAATCTAAATCGTTTTATGAGATAAGATCATCGAAACTTAATATTTAAACCGTTTTGTGAATATTATAATAAAATTTGCACTTTCCAACTTAATCAATTAATGAATCCACCTATCCCAATATAAATCAATCATTCATGAGCAGATAAGACTACATTACGTGAAGTGAAAGAAACGTATGGAGAAAATATCGCGTGTATTCGTTTTACATGAATTATTTGAATTGACATGTGTAGGGGGGTAAGGAAATTTCAATTATATTTATTTCCCTTACGTGCAAAGCCTTATTTGCATAAATGATGTATTAAATGATTTTAATCAGTTTCACATGATATAAGCCCAACCACTAGTAATTATGAAATTGATCCTCCTTTCTACCCTATAAAACAACCTTACCCACCCAACGTAATTGGCAAACCGGAATTTTTATTTTCTTTCGTCAATATATAGGTTTTGAGACAAACACTTCTATCCTTTATGAATACGAAATAAGAAGACACTCGAAAAATACTTGTATTTAAGTAGTTATAAAGACAATAGGTTGGTTGATCGCTTTTTCTAAACGAATATTTATGTAGCTTTTTCATTTTCATGCAATGGTACAACTGCAAGGAAATATAAAGTAAACTAAGAAAGTAGAGATTTGGGGTAAAATGAAGCTAAGGTTAATTTAATTAGCTAAAGCACATCATACCTACTAATTCCAATGCAGAAAATGGGCTTTATTATTATGGCAATTCTTCAATTATTCTAACATTCCAGTCAGTTCAGTTACCGCAGTATAAAGTTACCATTTTTTGTACAATGATCTCTGGTGATGTCTTCAAACTTGTGTAAATTCTGCTACTAATTCACTGATTCACATTTAAACAAAACTTTTCTCATTTTTAGTTATATGTCACTTTTTTACTTCAGATTTCAATAAAAAATGTTTGTTACGAAAACAAATTGAATTTCAATTCTATCAATTATCAGTTTACTTTTTTAATGGATGAATTGAACTTTCAACGCAGTATGTGTGTACAGATGATTCTATTTTCACTTTTAAATTTCAAAGATTCGACACTTTTATCCTAGTACGAGTACGATTAGAATATGACTTAAATTTGCATTATTTAGTAACGTGTAATGGGAAGGCAATAAAAGTATGTTACCACTTGAAGATATTGCCAAAGCTGTCAATCACTTATCAATCACTTTCTCCTTTTAGACTGCTAGCAAGAGGAAAAACTTGCAAAAAAAGTGGCGAATTATACAAAAGGTCTTTTAATTCAGTCGATGTTTTTTCTTTTCTTTTAAAAACAGAGTTTAAGTTTGAGTGGAATGCCACTGTGAGACCATTCAAATGATTTTACTCGAGAAAATAGACAGAGAAAGGTGAACATTGTTTGAAAACAGTTGAAGCCACGAGCTTGTGCAGTTATTGAGTGATGGACATTTGGAATTCTAGGTTTATCGACCGTAATTTTACTACCTGATATGTTCTCAACTTGATGTGAGTATCAACATAAAGGACGAGTCTCATGACGAGAATTTTTTGACGTTGTGTACTCTGCTATTATTTTGGATTGAAAATGTATTTGGAAGGGATGATGATGAGTACTTGTTAGGCAAACTGGGTTTGAATTTGTTGGACAGCATGCTTTCATATTCTCATGCATTCACAAATAAGGGCGAAACGGTGACAACAAGCCAAACAGAAACTCCCGTCGAATATTTTTTCTCATTTACTGGTGACCGGAGTCAATAGCCAGGGAACTTAATTCAGGAGGATGGAATGGAAGAAATACTTTCACTCCCACTGAACATCTTTATTATTCACAGCACTTTAGTGAAGAAAACTAATCGAATTTTTTCCTATTTCCTCTCCTAATGGTTTTTATTCTCTCCACAAAGTGTTATGACGTGTTTCTTATTCACTGTAAACAAATTGCTGGTGTAATCGAATCATCTCCTTTTATATCCTTCTATCTTTGTTTGTTTGACTTATTGTCATCGTTTGTTGATCAGGAAATTGAAATTGTAACTTTCCTCTTTAGCAAGTCCAGTATACTTTCAGTTAGAGGATGGGTCATAGTTAGATTTTTTATTTATAGAGTATATTGGGTAAGGCTGGTTTTCGTGGTACGATTAATAGCTGTTTGAAAGTTGTTTAAAACAAGCTGGGAGCAGTTGTGGTTTTTACTTGACAAGCTAATTGATTTCAAACATTCGATATTTTTAAATTGCTATTATATAGTCTTCGAAAGTATTTTGCCGCTTTGCATTTTTAATACGAATGGAACCTAAACTTACTTCCGCCTTAAATGGATAGTCGAAATTTTATTTTGTACTATAGATGAGCGTTATTATTATTATTATATTTATATTGAGAATCGATACAGTTGATAGTGAGAAGAAAATATTATACAATTTACTCCGACAAAGGATATCGGAAATTCATTCTTAGTAGCTTGCATAATAATGTAGGAGAAAATGGGTTTTTAGTAAAATGGGACTATTAGTAGTTTATTTTTACTTTTTATAGCTCATACTCGTTAAGTTGTTTGTTGGTATGGATGTTTGGAAAGATAATTAAAGCCCTGTTGTAATTAGAAGAGTTGAATTATCTTGGAGGATTGGGACACAATTTGAGTAATTAACGCCCGAATCCCTTTTTGTAAAAGGTGATATCGATATTATTGATTGATTGAGTTATTTATTCATTGAACATTTAGGTATACCTTTTTTCCGGCTCGATTGAGCACAAAAGCTGTCGTTCAATTCAATGTAATAAAGATGCCTATAAAATATTTTCATGCGAATAAGCAGCATTAAACTATATAAGTGGCAGAAAGTTTAATATTTAAGAGGAATATATTCTTAAAATCTTAAAAAACGAAATTTACATTTTAAATCATCGGGTTTTTTAAATCGGAAGTTTCGCAAAATTAAGTAATCTGATTATTTATGTGCCATTCATTTTCGAATTTTCGTAATTTAATGTTATCTTTATCTAAAAGTGCATTGGGACAAGGGGGATTTTTATCAATTATGAAATATATCAAGTAGTAAAAATTATCCATACTGTTATCATATTCTGTTATTGTTAGGGTGAACCTTCCAACCTAGTGAAAGAAGGACAATAATAGGGCACTCTACTTCTCAGGACTCATACCTATTTGTTATATTCATCTATAAAGACATTCAAATGAATGATATTAAATTAAAGTATTCAATATTATCAATTATCAAATTAATAGGGTATATGAATTATTAATGATTAATGAAATATTCATTTCAACGAAAGCCAAAACCTTTTAAAAATACCTTATCAAGTCACCATACAATTGATGAGTTGTTAAAAGTGTCATACGACTCTTGACTTGAATGAGAAATAGTTCAAAAGTACAATTAGGAATCACTGGTATCAAGGTTGAAAGAAAATTGCAAGAAGATTATTGACACAGCAAGCTGACACCGTAGAGTTGAAGAAACACAAAAATAATTACAAAGTTTGGTGACTGATGGACAGATGACTTGAATTGAATGGGAGGGTTAAAAGGGTCAATGTTATATCAAAGGTCATGGATTGTATAACTTTGTATGAAGTGCTATTTTGGAATCGAATTATTCGAATTGCTGACTACACTTAAAATAGATTTAAGTGTTTATTATGAAATCATTCATTTATTTCATGCACCCATTTTTTGAGACTTTATTCAAATCATAATTGATTCATATTTATAAAAAAATTGCTGACTGAATGTAAAACAACGTTAATGTGACCTTAGGTCCAAACAGTAATTAACTTGGTGGTTGGTTTTACTTTTGGATAATTATACATGCACGGCAGCTTTCATTTCTAGAGCTCACAAGAAGTTTAACCTCCCATGTCACAAGTTCATACACCAATTTTTAGTTTTCCAGTTTATAACCAAGTAGATATACTTTCTACTTTACTTTGATATTCTCTTTCCTGAAGGGCTTTTTCGGGCTTTAAGTTAAATCTACGTTTTCTGCCGATTTAAAAAAGGTTTATTTGAAAGATATTGAAATGATTAAATCTTATCTTGTTCTTGTACTATTGTTTACACTTGTACTAATGCAAGTTTTATCGTTTAGAGACGCTTCAAATAAATGCAAATGTATTCGATATTTTAAAACAAGCAAATATTGTTGTGAAGTTTTCCGTGGCATTTGTTGTGAGTAAGTATAAACTACTGGGTTGTGAGACCCAACACCACAAATAAGTATAAACTATTGAACTTGTCAAATTATTGTAAAAACGTTGGAAATAAATTTTAGTGAATCACACGGTTTTCAATGATGTATAAATAGCTTGATCGTGTTCTAAATGTAATGTTCAAAAATATTTCAGAAATAATTTAAAACTTTTTTATGGTGCTAAACTGTTAGGATTCGAGTTCTTATCTATACTTTTGTGATAATGCATGATATTTCCTTTCTACAAAATAAGGTGCTGTAAGTTCTCAGGAAAACTTGGTATAGTTCTGTTAGTTATAAATTATGTATGTCAACCGATTTACTATGACTATACCTTACAACTTTGAGCAAAATGTAAACTTACAAAAATTTCTGCACTAAATTTCTTATAATAAGAGTAGTATGTAAAAAGTAAAAAACAGGGATTAATCAATTTCCATTCACTAAATCTATATAACAACAACTTTTTTAAATTGAAAGGGGATAGAATAAAGTTTTTGATACTTTTTATATGTTTAAGGTAATAATCTTAGTGGGGCCAAAATCAATTACTGACACCTTGAGCTCGAAGT
Organism: Isotoma caerulea; assembly: GCA_034696405.1. Taxonomy (NCBI): domain Eukaryota; kingdom Metazoa; phylum Arthropoda; class Collembola; order Entomobryomorpha; family Isotomidae; genus Isotoma; species Isotoma caerulea. Next base: position 16,969 of record JAQFZZ010000497.1, read on the forward strand.
TTTTCGTTATGCTACTCATACGATATTTGGGAGAAATATATTACAATAGAATAATTTATTTCTTAATTCATTTATAGATTGTCTCAACGATTTTATGATTGAAAATTATTTAGTGACATGCTAAATTGGAATTGTATGTGTTTGATTCTAAAGGTTCCCCAGACGCTTAACGCATAATCAATCATAAATAAATACGTCCAAAAATGTCATGACTTGAGGACGGTACTAAAATTTCATTACCATAAAAGACCATAATCAGTGTGGAATGATGTGCACAGTGCAAGTGGTGGATATCAAGAACTAGACCCGTTACAATCAAATTCGGATTAACTATATTTTTATAGCTTCTCTTATGAATAATTCGAATAAAGAAATTAAACTTCAAATTGATTTGGAATTGAAATTATATTCTTGCCTTTTTTACAAATCTTCATAAAATAAAGATTCTCTTCTTACATAAAAAACTATATACCACAGCACACAGCCACTATTTTTATAATTATTATTAAGTAGCGAAAGCTGCTTTATGAGATCGCTCTGTCGGTCCGTCTGTCTGTCCGTCCGTCTGTCCGTCACACCGATAACTTTCGAACGCTTGGAGATAATCGCGCGCGGTTTTTTGCG
>JAQFZZ010000498.1:0-17572 GCA_034696405.1 Isotoma caerulea
TATACTATAATATAAACCATTGTAAACAGTAGTGTAAAAAAAGGAGTGGAGCAAACCATTTAGAATCGTTTGAATCGTATTTGTATTATTTGAATCGAATTTGTATCGTTTGAATCGAATTTGTATCGTTTGAATCGTATTTGTATCGTTTGAATCGAATTTGTATCGTTTGAATCGAATTTTTATCGTTTGAATCGAATTTGTATCATATGAATCAGTTTAGAAAAAAAATCAAAAATTTGAATTTTTGCGTCAAAATTTTAATTTTTTAAATTTTAATCGTTTTTGTATTTTACATAGGCCATGTGTACAAAGTTTCATGATGATAGACCTTTCCGATGAAAATTAATATTTAAATTTGAATTTTGGCACCAATAGTCTAATATTTCAAATTTTTATTATCATTTTTGTTTTACCCAAACTCTAAGCTTTTCTTCGATACCACACTCGACTATGTTAAAAAATTTCAAGGGGTGTGCCTTAACATGCCCCCCCTAATAGTGGTCCTTTGGGGTCCCCATAGGTCATCTAAAGGAATCGGTAGTTGACAAAAAATAATTTTAGAAAAAAAAAATTTTCCCTATCTTTAACATTGGATCAAAAATTTGGCCTTTTTATTGTGACTTAGGGGGTGGTAGTACAGGGTCCATCTTTGAACTTAAGGAAGCCCTTGAGGTCTAAAACATGTGTACCAAGTTTCATTCCGATAGGTCAAAGCGTTCTCGAATAAAGTGGGAGACGGACAGACAGACAGACGGACACACAGACAAAGCATTCACATAAAGAAGCTCCGCTCCTTAATAATATAATGTTTGAAAAAGAACACTGGTTCAAATAGGAGGTTGATTTTGAAAAATGTGAAGAGAAAGTACTGCAGGGTTCAATAACAGTTCCACACTGTGTTTACTACTTTCGAAATAAATAAAACCTTTTCTCCATTGTCGCAGTCAGTGGGTAGGAAATAGGAAATTTTTTTTCGAAGAGTATAAAAAAACTCTCTGTTAGCTACATATGTGTGCATATAGAGTAGCTTTTAAAATGTGCAAAATGTATGTCTGTTGCTTTGCTGCTAGTCTTCACAGTTGATAACGGCTGACATACCGCTTCGTCTCAGTCAGACTGAAATGTAAAGCCTACCGATTAATTTTCATGAGCCGTCTGGCAGTCACTCAGCAAATTCATAATTCTCACTTATAAAGTGCGGACACCTTACTCCAAATCTATTTAAGAATGTAACTAACTACATATTACTAATGGTAGCTATATGTCGTAATTACAGAGTATGTACTATGTGTGTTAGACTAGTCCAGACACACTTTTCATTTCCTCAATGAATGAATGAATATTCCATTCCAGGGTCAAATTCCCAATGCTGATAGATAACCTTCAAATTTAATGAGCTATATAGAACATTCGTACTTTTTTGTGCGTTTACATTGACTAAATTGAATTAGATGGAATTTTGGGCTTTCACTCACTCCTTATTAACTTCCCTGCTAGATCGTTAGCTTGTTTTTTACTCGAGACTAGAGCTAGGGTAAAGTATACATTATGTCAAATAGAATAACTCAGTATGTAGTTTACTTTTATTTTTCCAAGGCTTCTTCCCCACGTCTCTCCAATTATTTCGATTTTTTATCTCTGATATTTAATTTTGTCAAGCATAAACCATTTCGTGACTTCTACCATCAAATTTCAATCTTTTCATCACCCTCAAGTGTGTTTACTTTAGGAAATAGAAAATAACAGGTTATTTTGATATTTTTCAGCCTGCTTACTAACTAAACAATTTTCAAAAGTTACATTCTCAGGTATTGTTTCATATAAAATAAAATTACAGTTTACAGTACTGTCTTACTCTACTCTGACTTTTGAAAGTGTATGCGAAAGAAAGAAGGAGACAGAACGAGGGAAAGAAAGAAAGTAATGACAAACGAAATGGAAAGGTACATACAAATCGATCGAACTGTATTATAAATGAGAAAAGTAAGGAAGGAAACCCAGGATGGAATGAAGAGCGTATAAATTCAGACAAATATTACACACATACACACACACACAAATACACACATTTATGCATGTAATATTAAGCTTGGAATAATTCAGAAATATATACAAATTGTAATATATAGTATAGTTTCCATATGATGTCTCCTTGGCTCTGTCTAGTGTATCATCATTTATCATATAAAGCTATATTATTAGACTAACTGAAGGTATGCTTTTGTTGTGTGTGTATCAATCCCCAGGGGAGTAATAGGTAACGCTTGTATGCAAATGTCTTCTTATATTATTACTCGTCATTCCCAACTTTCCAAACTTTCACTCATGATGAGCATCAGCTTTTGGTGAGAGTGGCTTCCTTCGTGGTAATATCGTTATGAATGTCTGCTGCTGCGGTGGTAGTGGTGGTGGGTGTGTAACAAAACATCATAACATACAATATGTATGGATAAATGTGGTCATAGTTGGGTTTAATTAGACGTTTATAACGCAATGCGACGTATCAACCCTCAACCACAATGTTTGGATGGTGTTCAATGTTCCATAATAATTCTATCCCGTCGTCATCATAATGAATTCACAGTCTGTAACTTTGCCCTCTAAATACTTTCTATTTACACTCGTACAAACACTGTGAATGAAAGTGTATACCCAGTCTGTCTGTATAAGGACAGATGTGACATATGGATGGACACAGCTTACAACTAGGTTGATTACGTGAACAAATTAAGTTGATTTCTAATTTATAGAAAATTACTATATGGAGTTATACGATAAGTCAAGGCTGTTAGCAAAACAAACCTATAGTTTTATTTAATATGGAGAAACACACGATAAATGTCAGAAAATTTTATTTTACAATTTACAATGGGAAGGATATTTCTCTCTTTTGTTTTATTTTCTAAATAACGAGACATCCAAATGTTTCATTTTGATTTTACGATTGTTATTTTGCATGTTAATGTAACTCAAATATAGAGTAAATTTCTACTCGACTGTAGTTTAGATCTAGAGATAGATGTATAAATATAAATATACTATACTACATTGTCTACATTATATTAATATTCTCTTTTGCAAGCCCTCTCGTATATTTAGAAATAAAAATGCAGCTTTTTTTATTCCTCCTAGCTCAATCCCCTCTACTCACTGTCTTTGTAGCATTTGCACTGCAGTTTTATTTTCTGAGTACAAATAAAATGCTAACTGCAGCTTATTTTTTCCTTGCCCGCCTGTCACCAATGCCTTATCAGCTTAAGTTTCAAAACTGGTCAATGAATCATGAAAAGTTTTATTTTTTTTCTTTCTTCTCATCTCATGTAATAAGAAAATGAAAGAGAAATGTATAGAATTGGACTGAAGGGAGAAACCTAAACGAAGTAAGACAGGAGGACATCTTTATAACAATATACCGAAGCCAAGCCAACTAACTAATAAGAGACACAACAACAAAACAGCTCATAAAAATGTCCTCAGTATCATTCAGACTTTGAAGTATGTATCTTTATTTTATGCACTTCGTACAATCTATTCTACTCTTATTACTTTCTTTCAGAGTTGTAGATGTTTTAGTTTTTTTTGCACTATATTTCTTGTCCAGAAAAATAGTTAGATGAAGGCGATAACAAAAAATGTAATGAAGTTACACAGCTAAATAAGACTGATTTAATTTGTTCTGACTAAATATCCATTCTCTCTCTCCACCTCGTTTTTTCGTTTGTTCAGCAATTTCCGTAATCATCTATTTATTTTTCGGACCACCAGCTGCTTCATCTAGTTCTAGACAGCCGTTTTTCTTTTCGTTTCTATTCCTATCAAGAATGAAAATTAGAGGCTTCGGCTTCCAACTGCCCGAATTCTTTCTAGAACATGTGTACACTCTTTACAATGTAATAGTAGAATAGTTTAGTTTATGTGAATTTATACTACGTGTATGCCATGCCCCATGCCATAAGATTAGAATTAGTTACAACGAGGCTTGTAGGCTGTAGGTGGATAACTTTTATACAAAGAGATTTTTATGACTTCATTGTTTATTAACACGAAAAAACTTTCAACTAAGGATGGATTCAGTCTGCCACTGGATCAATCATCCCAGCAGTTTCTAAAATTAAAGCTTTTTCTTTCAAAAGCTTTGCCCTTTCCCTTTTTGGCTTTTCTAGTGTAATTTCGATGAATTATAATTCGTTCCATTCACCTCACTCATTCAATTTGCTTTCAAATGAACAAAATAAAAAACAGGGAAAAATGTTGAAAATTTCTAAAAAAGTAAATTAAATTAAAAACATACCAAACTTGCCTTTGCATTCTGTGATGCCAAACATACTCAGGGATACTCCACTGGTATGAGCCTGCAAGAATTACTCCAGTCATAATAATAGCGTCTCTGTTCTGACAAATAAACCCTCGAACCTTTCATAACAAACATTCAAACGATTGTCTCTGTTCTTTGTGCAGAGAGTGGAAAAGGAAAACAGTCACTTTATTGTTTTCAGACCTTCTCAATAATACTTGTGCACATCATAAAGCTTAAGTTTATGAGGCATTGATCTAAATGCAGGTGATGATTTACGAGAATAAATCCACTCAAAGGCAAATTAGGCACTTTAAACCTCCGGAAACGTTACACTTGACTATAAAACACTTCAAAACAATATACAACTGCCTTTCCCTCTGTTCTTTACGTTCACTTCTAAGAAAAGTAACCACAGCAAGTAAAGCCTTCAGATTCTAACTCGCCTTTCTCTCTACTTTGGGAAATGTTTGGCTTAAAGTGTTAAATCCAAAATATATGAGAATACTTTAGTCTAAGGTGGAATAAACTTGCTTGTGGAGAACTCTGATAAAAGAAAAGGTTACGAGCTTTCACTTTCACCATGGCTTTTATCACTTCAACCACGACTTGACCTTAACTAAATGCATTTTTTCACTGCATGGTATTTTATTTTTATAACAAATATTTGAAAATAAATTTTGAGATTTTTGAAAAAATAATTTTTTAAATAGTACTTTCTGTAAAACTAAACTAAAGAGAAAAGTTAACTTTAGCCAATAACTCACTTTAACATTAACAGCCAAGAGGACAGAGAGCAACTAGAGCTAAATTTCTAATTGAACAGAGAAGAAAAACTAGAAATGATTTAAAACCGGGTAGGTTTTCGTTAAATGCCATCATCATGTTCTTCGAAAAAAAAGAATAAACAAAAGAGTTTTTCCTCCGAAAGTCCATACAGAAATGTATAAACGTGTTCTGTTTTCTTAACAATTGAAATAAACATTCATTGATGTGAACCAATCCATCGTGTAGAAAAAGAAAAAATTCAAATCCACCCCACCACGTTGTGAAACATTTTGACCTGATTTCAATCCTTCAAACGAATTTATCTCTCTACCATTTGATTTCTAACTTCCAACTCTTTACACAAGAATTGCTAAAACTCCAACAGTAAAATATAAAGGCGATATGTGTCAACATTCAACATGAAAGTTATGAAATAGTGCAAGAAGAATATGTGTATTTTGTCTTCAAAGGAAATCTATCCTATTAGTCAATAAGGTTGAGTTGAGGTACGCATTTTCCTTTCCATGTTCGTATTTTATCTCTGGAGTAACATTTAGCTGTCGAAAAGGGCATTAGAAACGTGAAAGATATATTGGACACGGGAGGAATAGTTTGTGAATTCGTGTGCAGACGGCATCCCTCAGATTTTTCTCGTTTTCTTGAATTTCCTACCCCAAAAGAAATATCATATTTATCCTCAGGACGTCAATTAAAGTGTAGAACTGGTGCACTGGCACGTCCTCACTTTAATAAACTTTGGGGATTCATCATTCTTCTTTCCTTCCTTTCAACTTTCATACTTCCATATGCCTTGGCTTCTTCTGCATCTTTATTTTTTATCTGAGTTGTGTTTTGTTCTGACCCACGTCAATCATAATCATCATCATAATAATAATGCCCCATACACATTTTCAGCTTATTGCTTAGGTTAACCTGGAACGTCTTTAATTCTTAGGAGTGAGGTAAAGTTCAGTCTTGTAAAGAAAAGAGGAAAACGCCCATCATCATACTTCTTCTAAACTATGCATGATATGATGATGGTAATTCTACTACTAGACGTACATTCGACATACTGTCTACGACTTACGAGCGTATTTAATCCATAAGAGAGTTACACATCGTGCACGTCATCCATCCAACTAACTTTAGGGAACTTTCCCCAATTCGATTTTACCCTGGATAAACACTACAGTATAAAAATAGACGGTGTGCACAGGTACTTCTCTTACCTTGTATATAAATCTCTAATTATTATATATCCATATACTAACTTTTACTTAAATAGATAGACTTTTAGACTTATAACCCCATTACATTCAACATTACATAACTAAAGTCTATAAAAAGCAACATTTTTTCTGTAGGAGGAATATTATACGAACAACGTAAGAACAAGACAATTGCGTCTATTTCTAAATGTATAACTTTATATCTTATTTTCTCTTGCAGGGGGGTTGTTTAAGGAAGACAAAAAACTATACTTTTATTTCTTTAACTGAATTTCCCCGTATGCCACTGGACTGTAGGACAGTCTAGAAATAAAAAATGTGAGATAAAATAGACTCAGGAAATGAAATAAGTCAAGGATGGTCCATTGAGAAGTTTATCTCTGTTAAATGTCCATAAGTACCTATTTAACTCCCTGGTGAATCATCCAATCTAAAACTGTTTTATATTATCGTTAAGACTTGAAAGTCTTGAAGTGAAATACTTCAAGTGAAGACTTTAACTCTATTGTACTTGTGTACAGTATAAGGACAGACTTGGACGTTTGAAGAACACAAGTTGGACATCCATCCCAAGAACGTCAGTTTCAGTTGAGAACACAATATCTTAGATTCTTAGTATCTTGGCTTTGTTCCCAATTCCCAACTTCTTTGGAAGTATATCGAGAGCTGGAAGATTAATAAAGTCTCAATATAACATATTTCTCCCTTGTCACACGGAGTTAAGTCACGATACTTTCCCCAAATTTCATTAATAAATCCTAATTTCCTAAATTGCAAAAGGGGAACATACAACAAGAAAGTTTCCTCAAAGATAAGTTACGTACACACTTACACGAGTTCAAAGTCCTCTATGCAACAATGCGTTCTAATAACTTTACGACTTTATCAAAATCTTTTGTTTTATATTAGTACATTGTTGGAAATCTTAAACAGAACATGTTTTCAACTTTCCGTTCTGCTATTAGGTGAAGCATTGTAAATTACTTTGTAAGAACAAAGTATCCGTAACGAAAGTTATAATTCCATAAGCTCTCATAAAATTATCCCCTTCCTCCGTAAGTATTTCACTATTAGAGCATTCTATAGCTCCAGAATTTATTTTAACAAAACGATAAAATCCCGACTGTCTTAACCTCCATGGTATGGTTTGTTTTGTGTAGACAAGTAAAAGTTCCATATGAAATGGGCAGACGCCATACTGCGCTCGTTCGTACCATGTCGAGATTCGACAATTATTCATTTTCTTCTCATGGAATGTTCCATGGCTTAATGTTCCAAGGATATTTTCCAATTTAATCACCTTTACAATAGAAACATTTGTGTATATTTTATTTTGGAGCTTTATAAGAAACTGAAGGTGCAATTCAAGGCTCTGATGACATGTCTGAATGAATGAAATATATATTCGGTAGCTTTGATTAAATAAATGGAGATAAACACTGTGTGTCACCTTCCACAATATAAAAGAGAGTCATAAGGAAATGGCTTTGTTATTCAATACCATACCACCATAGGGTTAAAAGCCACATAAAGAGGTCTTGCAGAGAGAGAGAGGTCTTGAGTCTTGCACTCGTATTTGGTCTGGTCTTGGTGGGGTATCGGGTGAAAGTTTACTTCACTACCTCACCCACCTAGTCATTAGTCGGGCTTGATTGAGGCCCTGCTACCACACACAATCTATTTGTTTATTATTCAATGTCAAAAGTTGTATTGTAAAAAGCTAAAGGTATCAAATGAGGATGAAAGCAGAAAGAGAGAGAGATCAATGAAATGTTCCCATTCTATTTACAACATTTCATTCTAATATCTGACTAATAAGTTAATGTACTTTAATAATGATATGATGATACCCGTATCATATTCTCAAATCATCAAACAAGGTTCAAACCAGGGTAATCCATTCTCCTGTTAATATTTCTATTTTATACATTATAGAATGGAATAGACATCCAATTTATTTAACTTGGGTAGAATAGAAAGAAACTTATGATAGAATATTGTATAAATATAAAGTAAGGTACATTACAAGTAATAATAATAATAGTACTCATTCATATAGTAGGTAATAATGTATTTTACCCATACAAAGAATCTCGTCAAGTTGAAACTGAAAAAAGGAATCAGGTCGAAGGTACTCGTACATATTAACCCATTTTCTCTCCTTGTTGAAGAAAAAGCCATTATTATTATGTTGGTGAACATAATACGTTGAAATGTATTATTAAATGAAAAATTATATTATTATTATGCGGATATACTTAACATCGATTTTGTGGTTTGGCTTGGCTTGGTCTAGAATCTAGATGAAATTCTCATTTCACTTGGTAGATTTTGCAATAAAATGCTACACAACGGGGAATGAGAAAATGCTTCACAAGTTTTAATTTTTATCCCTCTTTTGTTACTCTAGAGAATTGAATTGGAACTTACTTGAGTTGACTTTCAGATTAGAATTGTAATTTCCTATCTGCCAAGAGTTAGTTACAAGAAGTATTGTGAAACTTTACAATTGTTTTTGGTTTACCTTAAATCTATCCCTTCTCTTCTGTAGTGAACTGAACTCGCCAAACTAAATAAACTACTTACTCAGCTGCTCATTATCCATTTCGTTGTTCTTTATTGATTACTTTAGAAAGAACATTACTTCATCTAAATTGTAATGCGACATCTTTTAAAATGCTCTTATTCAGCCTGGCCATTGGATTGTCCCAAGTCCCAACCAGTTTGCAAAGTAAGTAAGCAAGTACAATATAAATGAATGGAATAGGGAATGAATACCTCCCAAGAAAAGAAACGACCACTATAAAAGTAGTGAAAGTACCATTCATTCGTGGGGAAATTACGTTGTATGCGGTTAAACTTAAAACCGAGTACATTTGCAGAGACAATCTATACACATTCATAGGGATGTACGATGCCCATGCCCTCCGAAAATATGCCCGGGCATGCCCATATGCACCCAGGCATGCCTTTTATGCCCAAATTTGGGCATAAAATTCTACCCATGGCAAATTCCCAAAATGCCCATGCCCTTAAGGCACATGAGGGCAAATTAAACAGAAAATTGTTCTAAAACATCTGTGAGAAGGCAACAGTTAAAGTAAGCAGTTGTGTTTCTGTTTTAATGTCTCAATTTCAGTTCGACAATGGCATGCAATAATAGTGAAAGAATATTGTTTTGTTTAAAAAATACCAAAATTAAAGAAAACTGATGCACTCTTTTGAGTGGACATGCCTAAGGCATGTCCAATTTGCCCAAGGCATGCCTTCATGCCCTAGTTTTATGCCCTATGCCCTGCGAAATTATACTGGGCATATGTATTGTTTTAGGCATATGCCTTGTGCCCACATGCCCTGGGCACGAGGGCACAGTACATCCCTAAATTTCATGACCTCGTTTAAGCATTATGATAATGGTTGACTGGAAACCAAGGGATGTACACTTATCTATAGGATAGGAGATACAAAATACACTCTTTTGGTGAAAGTACACTACTTTGAGTAATAGTAGTACAAGGGTTGAATAAAGAATAAAAGGTTTGTCCTAGCTTAGAGATAGGGGTTAGCTTTATACTCTTTACTATACAAGAATATTCTTGAGCCACCAATATCTCGAATTTAGAATCACAATCCTCCTCCATCTTGACAGAATTCAAAAGGGACATCTTCTAAAATGTCAGAGAAGATTTTCTATACAAAAGTGAAAGTACAGATGGACGAATATCATTCATTGGTATTCTAAAACCGTAGTCCTTTTGTCCGAGATACTTTTGCCAAAATGCATTATTCTTCATGCGTCCTCTCAGAAAAGTGTCAAGATCTGCAAAAATCAAACGGGAAAGTAAAGTAAAGTGCTTGCTTTAAAATACTCTAATACTTACGTACTTCCAGAAGATACTATAAAGTAAAGAGCATAAGAGAAGGATTTTCTCGATTTTTTTGACAAAATCCATCTGTCTTTATCTATCTATAGTTGAACTATTTTTTTGCTAAACCTAGAAAAAAGACAGTTTTACTGTATTTTATCCACCACAAAGTTCACAGCCTGAATTTATCGAGTAGCTTTATCACATTACTGAAAATCCCACATTATCACTGATGTAATGGGGTTCCTCTCTTGTTTTACAACTTAACACACGATCTCACTGCAATCGATCCAGTCAGTAGAAAAAATATTTTAAATATATTTTAAAAGCTCCTCTAATCGTTTAACTTCATCATTTTCATACCTTTTATCAACATTAAATTTTATATATAGTAAAATAAGCGTAAAAATAAAGCATAAGACAAAACAGCTAGACTCACAAGTAGTGAAAGTGAGCTTTCTCTTAGGCCACTTTCACCTATAAATGGACAGGACAGATTTAATACGTTCGTTTTAAGTTACACTTACAAAGTAGCCTACAACTGATAACCTACCCTGATTTCATTTGTTGGAAAAAAATCAAAGGGAAATGCTCCAAATCTTTGTGACGCTTTGCCCGCTTTCTCGTGGAAGTAGGCGAAAGGACTGATACTTTCGGGAATTCTCGGGCTCGAACCCGGTTCAAAGTTACGTTTAAAACCCTAAGCCGGGTAATAATATTTGCCACATTGCCTGCAGTAAAATCCGAACTTTTTGACTTGAAGAAAATCCTCTACACATTTTATGACTTCCATCCAATAGAAGTCGCCGGTTCTCTTCTTCACTTTTTTAAAGCTAGAAAATATTCCATTCTCTTTCTTTTAAAAAGCATCTCAATTCTTACATCTAAATTGCTTTTCATTACGTTATAAGAATAATATATTCAAAGGATTTTCATTGAAATGTGAAATTTGAAATGGCTCCATGTTGTCAATAAAATTACTAGGTTAATGTATTACGATTTTTATCACAGTGCTTTTGAAGGTTAACTCGTGCATTGCATTTCACATGGCAGATTAATATCAGATACAAATACAACGCTTCTTCACATACCCTCGTGTGCATATGTTTCTAAAACTAAAGTCAAAATTCAGTTTCAATTTTCCCTACAATTTCATACGTAAAGAGGAACATCGTTAAGGAGATGGGAGAAAGTATCGAAATCGACATAAATGTTATTTGAGATAACCAACTAGGGATAAAATTATGGGAACTTTCTAAAAACACGGACACGTACACTGAGAAAGAGATAGTTTTGGTATTGGTGGTCCTTTAGAGTCTAAAGGTACTTAGATTCTTTTTATTACTTATATTATTATAACGAGTAACAAGTATTACCCTAAGCTTTTGCAATGTTCCATCTCATCCCTTTATGATTCTCTTTTTCTACTTTCTCCCCAATAAGTTCTCTTTCTCTAGTATATGATCTCTTGGCAGACTCCCCATTTTCATCTGATTTCATACTGGCCTGGTCTGGCCTTGATTATTCCCACCAGCATATCTTTTGTCTGTACCTGTACCCACTTACAATAGTCACAATAGATATTCTCAAGAATCTCATACTTGTAATGTTGTCCCTCATGTGTAATAGTGTAGGAACTTCAAGAAACACAATGCAAAAATGTTACTTTTTAACTCTGAAGTGAAACTCCGAATCTTTTTTAGAATCTTTCTGCGTTATTACTTGAATCAGATATGAAACCACGTTTGAACGATTTACATTTATTTGCTTCAGGATAATATTGCAAGATTTGAAATAATTCATAAATTGGAATTCTTTTCCCCTATCACCATCGCCCTTGATTTCTTTTGAACTTTTACATAAATTGATTACATTTCAAAGAAAACCTTGTGCATTTTAAGGAACCTTTTGTACTGTTCATTCGTACTTAACATTATTATTAGATATCACACAGCCATTTGATAGGTTTGGTTATGCACGATTTGAATTACCTTTTGACGATTTATTTTCTTCTGAGAATGTAACCTTTAACAAAATACATATTCAGAGAATAATAATAATAATAATAATAAAGCAAGTAACTCCCCTTTTGCTTAACATGGTGAATAATTCTCTTGTATAAAATTGCATACATTGTGTTCGTTAATTATTTTACCAAATTCCAAAAACAACATTATCCTCGAATGGAAGAAAACCCCCTTGAAATAAGTTAGATCGCGTGTAACAAAGAGTGACAGTGATTTATTTTATGTTTGCTACACCAATTTACTACTGTACCTTTTTAGAATGATTTCTCTTCTAGAGAAAGTAGCATAATGTATAATCAAGGAACACCTAATTAGCCAATATGGAAATCTAACCTATACATTCCCATTTAGTTATATCTACAGATCTATAATTACCTGTGCTGGTTGAGCATGGTTGAAGAATTTGTGTAAATTGTTACTTTCATTTGTTGTAAAGATGATGAGGATCAATGGGAAAAAATCCAATGCATGCAATACATCGTTAAATCTTAAACCATCGATTAAATTAACTGATATTTCATTCACACAATTTTAGAAAATTTATCTGCAAATTTTATTTTGGAATCAAAAAAGATTGTTCAATGTTTTGTTTAAATTTTCGTAGCAATTAAGGTCATTTTTGTATTAGGATCAATACCAGAGGTGTCAAATTGTCAAGGCCAGATTTGATTTTAGTCTCATTCATAATCATTAATACAAGGTATTAATGTTATATCAATATGAAAGCAGTATTTCCTACTTGACAACTTCAATACTTTCACACACGAATGAGGCGATACTTCGGGTATTCCACACATCATTCACATTTTATAACTTTTGCAAACATTACACACACATTATGCTTAATTTCACTATTAAGGATCAGCATATTCTTTTCAATTTGGAGGTTTTCTTTGCTTTGGAACAAAACTATGGGAAGAGAAAAGAAGCCATTGAAAGGGAAATGGTAACAAAAGCTTCATCTGAAGACAACAAGATTGTTTGTTTGCCTTCCGACTTTCTTCATTCATTCAAAGAGAAAGCTTCAGGAAACATTTACTTTGCTTCCCCTGTACATAAGTTCATGCATAGAATATAGGCACTTTATTGCCTTATATGCACATAAGTATCACTATCACTCTACTACAAGTAGACATAACAGTTGCACCCTCTGAATGGTAAATTGTATTATTCACTCTGCGAGTATAATAGACCAGAGAGAGCATAAATTTGTTAAGGAGATAAAAGGCCGGGGGAGTAACTCTATTATATTCGTACGGTGTGAAAGACTCGCCCAGATATTATTATTTACCCGCCTTAGAAATCACTTCCATCCCATTGAATATCACTCTTGGCTTCAGCTCGCTAATTTATTTGTGAACGGATCAATAATTGATACAGAGCCATTCTTTCCCTTATTGTTATAATCACTTGAGTTGCTCATCAATAGAACAAATTCTTCCGTAGTAGGGCAGTTTTACTTTTACTTTTTAATTACACCCAGACTAAATAATTTTTGCATCCGAATTTCAAAATTGTTGTTTAGTCTGTGTAGGCATTTGCATCTGACGGTCCTTATATAATATTTTTAGTGCAATTATCATGCAACATATTTGTATTCAGTCTGAACTGCTGCTTCTTTTCCCTCTCATTCTGCAAACAATTAAATCCTTACCCTTCGGCCATTATTTTATCGCTGCGGTTGTTAAATGTTCCTAAAATATTATAGAGAAATGCGAAAAGATGAAGAAAAGCTTGGGTGAAAGTACAAAAACTTATTTATCATGAGAGATACATTATGGAACATTAGCCAAAATAATGTATTTTTTATCGTACTCTTCTTATTATGCAAAAAGGACAGAAGGATTATTATTACGCACATGTCGAAAGATACATAATATGTCATTTAATATAACCGTTACAAATACAAGTAGCAGTTTTTTATTCATAATATGTATTACACAAGTATCCGCAGTGCCAGAAGCAAAACTCGTTCATAAAATGTAAACTGGTTATGCTTATCTGAAAAGAGAAAGCTACATCGTGTATAAATAAATAGAAGTCCCTACACTGCTGTAAACCCAATGATGAAAAGAGCATAGTGTGTAAAAGTTATATAATAATAAATTAGGTAGTTGATAGATAATAAAATAGAAATTACATACATGGGAAAACGGGCCATGCCAATCCCTCCCGTCATATCGCCGAGGTATTCCGTCATGGCAAACATGTTGATGTGGGTCTCTTTTCACTTGCAAGAGCAAGTGATACAACTCAACAAAACAGATACAAAGAGAGAGAGAGAGAGAGAGTGCGAATATGCACTAAACTAACAAGAGTAACTGAAGATAAGTCACAAGTGGATTCTGTTGAACTCCGACCCTTTCAGTTTGGAATGTCCCAATATTGTAGTCTCTCTTAAGTAGACGTCCATAATGCGTCATGGTATTTACAACACAACAGGAGTAGAAACTTATCATACATATTCCATGATGCTTCACTTACTATTACTACAAACTTCCTTAAAACTAGATGGACTGGTCTGGTCTGGGTGTATAATTTCCGTTGAACGGTCGTTGGGCTGAGGGTTCTTTGCAAAATTTACATTTTACAACATTTTCCTTTCATATTAGGTTTACGCCAAAAAATAACAATAATTTATCCGTTTTCAGGAACCATCAGTTCCCACCACCAGCTCATATTTTATTTATCTCGTGTCAAAGGCCAGGCAACACCTCATACTATTTTTCAATTTCACCTTTGCATGCATCACTACTCCTTGAAATTGAGTATGTGGCGTATGTAGGTAGGTGGTACGTATATATTCCTGTCTTTAGCTTAAATTTTGAATAGTTACTTTTATCTCTCTATACTCTATACGTATACTATCATCACTTGTCTAATAAGGGAACTTGGTGGGTTAGCCGTTGAGCTTCGAAAATTAATCATTTGACACCTTTCACTACTTTCACTTTGGACCTTTTCGTGTTGTAGCAAAACCCGAAACCGATCCCATAACTAGATTTACAGTAGGTAAAAGCTATACCTACAAATCCACAAATGTACAAATTACTCCAGTGGAAACTTATATACTTTACACACTCACACACACATAAAATCAATAGATATTATCAAGAGTAGAAGCAGGTGGTCTTGTAACAATGGCAAAGTTGAATGTTCATTTAGACAAAATCAAATCAATTAACTGCCTACTATGAATAATATGGCATAGAATGATTTTTCAAAATTTAATCTGACAGACAGCAGACTTGAAATTTGCATAAAACTAATGCAAACTTTTACCTTTCCCCACTTCAACTGTACTAAACTAGCTGTAGGATAGAAATAACACAACCGTTTTTTATACAAAGTGTTATACGTACGATACCTAAAGTGGAATAAGTAAATAACTAAAAAAGAAAAACATCATCATACAAAAACTCGACTTTCTTCACAAGCTGTATGCATACATTACATTAGATTATACGCCTACAAATGCACCCTCATCTATACTTATTAGCTTAACAATTTTCTCCCTCAGAATTAGGAGTAGAAGAGAGTGGAATCTTAATTTTAAATACTCTCATTTACCGTTCACCAATATCCCATTACATTATAAACTTTACAAGGGCTGTGCGAAAAGAGAAAAATAAGATTGCACCTCTGCTCTGTAGACAAAACAGAAATTGAATGAATCAAGACTAATAATAAGTGTAAGTATCAAGTGTCCCTGCACTAACTAAATACTCCCGGATGGATCAGTTCAGTACTTTTCTGTTTCTCCGAAGCTATTTTACTTTACTCCATCCTCTCAGCCTTTCTCGACTATTTAGAAGATAGAAGAGACTCTCATCTGAAAGTATCTGGAGGCTGTGATGCATGCAGAAAGATCCCATTCCATTGGAACAATTGCTGAAGTATGCAAATTCAAATAGGATTAAACTGGATTGGCTTGACGGAGCAGATGAGGATGCGGAACGCTTAATTGCTTATTGGAGAGATCATCCAGTTCTCCATTCCCCAATATACTCTCAGAGTGTATCATGATGATGATGATGAGAGAGTATTTGTTCTGTGAAACAACTAAGTGATGAGATGATGCTGCTAAGTAAAGCTAAGTAATCCTCTAACGATAATGTTTTGAGCAAATTTAAAGTCCTCAAGTATAAGTGTTTAATTTCAAAGTTTTAACATTTCCTAACGGATTTGGGTGAAACTCTACTTCATAGTATAATATACCCTGCCCTGTACATTTCATGCCTACAGTCTACAATCTCAAATTATGACCTTGTCTTTACTTACTTTCTTTGTGACATGAGCCTACCAAGTCCTCTGAATAAAGTATCTTTTAAAAAGTTACTGCAAGTGGGAGTAGTGTAGAGGTGCGACAGTTTAAGATAAGAAGAAAGTATCGACCCCGTCTATTAATTTCCTCTGACCTTCTCCATCTATCTGTGTGAGTGAACAGACGAAAGTCAGGTTTATTTTCTGACACTGGTGTGTAGTGTGGTGACAAAATGAGTGGCCTTAGTGATTTCCTACTTTATTTCAAGAAAAATATATATGCATGCATGTTAATGTTACCATACCACCATACCAGTTTTCTTCTACAAAAATATATACTTCTTGAATGACAGGGGGAGGAGTTTTTCCTTTTTACACTACACGCAGCATGTTTAAACATATTCATGGTTCTTATGATACATATCAGATATGTCTCCTAAGACTTTCTTTTCTAAAGCCTTGTTTAGCAATATGCAAATGGGTAATTCATACCCGGGAGAAAATGATTATAATAATAGCTAAAATCCTGGAAGTATTCTTAGACATTGTGAATAATATTTCTCTGGTAATAAATGAACCCAGTCTCTGTGCTACTACTGTATTATTAAGTAGCGAAAGCTACTTTATGGAAATGCTCTGTCCGTCCGTCTGTCTGTCTGTCCGTCACCCAATTTATCTCAGGAACGGATTGACCTTTTGACATGCGGTTTTTGCGTTGGACTTGTCAGATCAATATGACCTTTGGTATTGAAAATCAGCGCGCTGCGACAAAGCGCAGTTGTCGCGCGCTTCAAAGCGCAGAGTACATTAAACGCATGTGATATATGATTTTATATCTAAGAAACGTCAGGAACTTAACTGTGAAAACTGTTTTTGTCCTACGAAGTCAGGGAGGTCACAAATTGAGGTCAAAGGTCAAAAAAGGTCAAATTTTAAGTTTTATACATTTGGATAGATCTTGAGTGGATCAAGATGAGATAGGACACTAATGGTCTAGGATGACATTTAAGGTCACAAAATGAGGTCAAAAGTCAAATTTCAATTCTTATATATTTGGATAGGTTTTGACGAGTAGGTCGAAATGAGTTGTGACAAAAATTTGAAATACCGTTTAGAAAGGTT
>JAQFZZ010000499.1:0-17546 GCA_034696405.1 Isotoma caerulea
GTTCGTATTGCCCTTTTTTATGATAAACCTTCATAATTTAAACATTTTCTCTATTAAATTCGGAAGTTATATGAAACTCCCATAGTTGCATGCAATATTCCCATGTATGTTGTTGGTGTTGAATCGGCAAATCAGTGTAAGATTTAGTTAGGTAAGGAAAGACAAACATGGATGTTTAGTTTACAAATATGAGAGACAAGCCATAGACAATTGCTTCCATATAAGTCGGAGAGGTAAAGAATAGTACGCTAATTAATGCAACAATAAAAATATTCACGTATGTCTTTTTCCAATTTAAAACCAAGTCTATAGCTATAGTGGGATGGACATTTTACTCAATTTTAGTGATACAACAGACTAAAACTGACCGAGACTGACTGACTTCATTAAAGATAGTGTAAAAAACCGGAAAGATAATTGTCAATAGATTATAAACTTTTAAATTGTAAATGTACCGTTATGTATGTACACAGAGACTAATCATTGAATATGTTTTCGGTGAAATCTCCTCCTTAAAAGGAGCATTTACAACGTTCGTGTTTTCTGGTTTAATGAATTTTTACATAACTTTTTATAAGCTTATTAAGTTGTCTTTCTGATCTGATCAACAATGAATTCAGATTTTTTTATTGTAGCATTAACAGACAAACTCCCTATTCGCCCACTATTGAAATTTAAGCCACGACAGCCGATCGACCTAAACCTAAAGTTTCATTTTTTTTAGATAAGCCTATGATTTTTCACGAATTTTTTAAATATATAATTTGTTTTATGACATTAAAATCGATCTTCTGCTTTTAATTTTACTAACAATTAAAATTAAAATTCATAACGGCTACGGGCTAAGGCTTAACAAAAAGTTGCAAGTACAACAAATTAATTTTTATTTATTTTTTATTCAAACGATTACTGGACAGTCGATCAATACGTTTTTAATTCTTAAATTAAGAGGTGAAAGCATTAGGCATAATTCTAAAAATAGATTTTTAGGTATGGATCATTTCGAAAAAATTATACTTACCCTTAATCGATGATCATCTAAAGTCCAAACTCTTACTGCAAAGTCAGTTGACGAGGCTGCTACTAAAGCTGAAGTTGTCGAGTCATAATCTACACTAAGAATACTTGCGTTAGCACCGGTTAAAGTGATACGAAGCTCAGGACCGGTATTTGTGACTTCCCATATTTTAACTTTTCTATCCATTCCACCTGAAATAAATTAAAAATTTGAAATGGATTTGAAAAGTTAAACAAATTGTTTTTTATAATGTCAATGTTAATTATGTGTATGTCAATCGGAAAAAAGTCAGTTGGGTCATCAGTAGTGTTTTGCTGAAGAAAGTCAAGAAAGCCTATTCTATGTCAAGGAAAGTTTTATAGACACAAGATAATAAAATGTTGAGTTTAATTACCTGTTGCAAACAATTTTCCATTTGGACTCCATCGAACGGTATTAACTTCACTATCATGTGTATCCTAGTTAAAAACAATATGAATATATTAATAAAACTGAAATTAATTATTTAATGGTTTTTTATCTTGAAAGGCATTACAATATTAACTTACAACCGCATACGTTGGTGTCTTTGGCACAAGGCAATAATCAATAATTAATGACGATCCTGCGGCCAGTGCTTCTTCAGCGGTCTCAACTACACATCGCACCTCTTTCGCTGCATCTTCAAGGTCTTTTTGAACTTTGGCTTGTCTTTTCCTAAATTTGAGATTAGTGGAAATATTTATCAAAAACTTATTAGTAAACATGATTTATGTTGCAATATATTACTCACTTTACAAAGTTTTCATTTTCTTGATTCATTAATTCCGCATGTTGGGCTTTAATCTCCATGTATCTTTCGACTAATTCTAGATTCTCCTTCACATTAACTAAATATCTCTGTTCCAAAGATGCATAGGCCAATTGAAGAGCTTGATGTTCGTCTCGCATAAGTTCGTAAGAACTTCCCACCCTGTTACAAAAAATTACATCATTTATTTAATTACACCCAGATCAAGAACTCAGAAAGGATTCTCTGGAAACTATGAAGAAATTACATATTGTTACACTTACTCTTTAACCTTAAGCTTAGAGATTCGAAGCTGCTCTTCTAAATCATCAACTCTAGCAACCGCATCGGAAAGTTCTTTTTGAACTCTATTTATCTCGAGGTCCCTATCGCTAACTTTTCCAGACAGGTCCAGTATTTGGTGAGCATATTCCCCCCGTCGTCTTTGTAAGTCATTTACTTCTTCCTCCAAGTCGAGTATTCTCTCTTCATATGTCTATAAAAATGAATATATATTCATTTTTATATACCAACAATTAAGTTTTTTTTTCGAACCAACTCTTTCCAAGAGAAAAAATAAAACTATAGTTCATGCTGTTTTTACCATCGCTTCTCGCCTTGTTTCCGTCCCACTTGACACCACCGAGACCCGCCGCGCATCAGATCCAATTCTATGTAATCGCTCGTTTTCAGCCTTAGCTTTAGCCAAACCTTCAAGAATATTTTGATCTAAAATACACCAAAATTACAATTTATAAAATAAAATTCCTATAAAATTCTAAATCGAATTTCAAATTATTTCTTTCAAAATCCAATTAATGTTTCTTTGAAAATGGGAACTTACAGTTCCTAAACAACTCGGTGAATCCATCGCTTTCCTTTTTGTTCCTCTCTCGTAAATAGGTGAGAATTTGATTCTTAAATTGTCCTCGCCATTCCCTTTGTTCAAATTGAGCCTTCATATTCTATCTCGATTTAGAATTGATCCAATTATCCTACACACTTTAAAAATGACCCTACAATTCCACTTATCAATCACAACAATAAATCTTCCTTTGTGCTCTGCTCACGTGTACCGGTGTACTTCACAATGTCCATGTCAAATGTTTGTCAATAGAGATTCATATTATTCTTGAAAATACTACTATGTTGTTGAGTCCTGATCTTGATATTTGTTGTTTTGTGTTTCGCTTGAATTCCGTAGCTTCAAAGCATGTGATCATCATCATCATCTGTTTCTTCCATAGGTTTCTTCTGAAATAAAAAACCTTTCAAATTTGCAAAAAATTGCAAAGATTGAAAAAATAAAGAAATTAATATTCATGTAAATTACAAATTAAGAATATCACTATTACTATTAAATATGGAATGTTAAATGCACTCATTTTATGTTAAATAAAGAGACCATGTTTTTTGTAATGATAAATTAACAAATTCAAAGTTTATTCATTATAATGTAAACTATGCTATGCGCGCATGAATCTATTACATACATATTACAGTACTTAAGATTTTTAATAAGACTTATCCGAAACATGTAATGTGACGGTAAATGTAAAAAAGCTCAATTAAAAAACAACGTTATTTTAGGCTAGGGTGTTAGGAAGTTCAAAAATTATTCAAGTATTGAATGAACACATAATATTGATAATATTATGTTGTTTTAAGTTGTTAAAAGGACAATTTACAAAAAATATCTTAAAATTAAATTACTAGTGCAGGTATTAAGTTTTATACTTGCATAGTAAAGTAAATGAAAAGCATCACTCCAGTGACATTAATTGCTTTTATATTATAACATTTTCTAATAAATCTATTCAATTTCATAATCGTTTTTCGATTATCGTTACTTAAAACCTTTTAAGTTGACACTATATAAAATTAACGTAATTGAAAACAAGTGAATAGTAATAAATAAATGACATCATTAATCTCTTTAACGTTGACCAAATTGAGAAGATAAAGACAACAATGCCTAATCAACATTCCAAGGGATTAGAATTATAAAGACTTATTAGCGCTTATCACAGTTAAGGCAATTTTAAAACAGTATTGACTTGTAAAATCGCACTATACTAAAACTTAATACGTAGTAGTATATTATTATTGCCTACCCTTCCGTTCGTAAATTGTATACTAACTAAAATACTAAAATTTAAATTAATGGATGGACTGGATTATTGATTCCAAATCATTACTTAATTGTTAAGTAGTAAAAGGCATTTTCTTGGTTTGACTACATAATATAATTACGTCTTTTGACACAAACATATTGCTTCTTTAAGTATTTGAAGTTTCTTATTCTATAGAGATGTAAAACGTCTTCTGAGCAGTTGAGAGTAAACTTTGTATGTCTGACGAATATAATGAAGATAAGGGTTTCAATAAATGCTTAGGATTTTGGGCTGATTCCGATCAGCGAGTTATTCTATTTATACGGTTGCGAAAAGTTGACTCGGAATGGACATTAGCTATAGACCACAGATCGCACATCTTTCGCTGCTTCCTCAAGCTCTTTTTGAACTTGAGCTTGTCTATTCCTAGATTCAAATCACAAATAGTGAAAGACGGTTAGTTAATCGTATATAACTTTTAAACTAGATAAATTATTATGAAAATTTCTCACTTTACAAAGTCTTCATTTTCTTTGTCCAATAAATTAACATGTTGAGCTTTAATCTCTATATATCTTTGAACTAGCTCAGCATTTTCCTTTAATGTGGCTTCCGATTTCTGTTCTAAAGACATGTATGCTAAATGCAGTGCTTGATGCTCGTCTCTCACAAGCTCGTTGGTGGCTGTCAGTCTATTTTAATTTTAAAAAGAACAAGAATATAATTTTTTTTAAATTTAGAACTACGCATCATTTTGTGAATCATTAAACATTTAGACGTACTCTTGACACTTGTACATCGAAAATCGAAGCTGATCTTCTAAATCTGCAATTCTAGCAACCATATCGGCAAGCTGTGATTGACTTTGGGATAACTCAGCCTCTTTGTCTGTAAGCTTTGCAGAAAGGGACAGTACTTGAAAAGCATTTTCTCCTCGTGTCCTATGTAAATCGGTCAATTCTTCCTGAAGTCGCATTATCTTTTGCTCCAATACCTGTGAAATTATGTTTTAAAGTAATTATTTAACGGATACAGCAGGCGACAAGATTTCTAAAATGAAAGTATACATAGTACAAAGATCGTTGTCAGATTATCTCATAATAATCAATTTCATACGTTTGACGTTACTAACCGTCATACACTAACACTATGTTGTATGTAATTGTTTAAAATCCAATAATCTTTATTATCTAATACACTTTGCACTGACTTATCTACATGCCTACCTTTTCTTTTTCTCCTAAAACACCAGACGATCCTGGAAGCTGCCGAATATCACCTCCCCGCATTTGTAACCGCAAGTTTTCAGCCCTAATAGCAGCCCAATCTTCGTACAGCCGCTGATCTAAAAAAAACAAGACGTACACATGGGTGGGTACAGAAATTTAATAGATGAAAATAATTAAACTTTGAATTTAAAAAAAACCCTAAATCAAAAATGCAAAAACTTACGGTTTTTAAGTAACTCGGTGAATCCATGACTTTCCCGTTTGTTTCTTTCACGCAACTTTGTAAGGATTTGATCTTTAAACTCTCCACGCCATTCTCGTCTGTGACCTTGCATCGCTTTTGGATTTAAAAAAATCGAAATTGACCTTTAGAACCCGCTTTCAGTCAGTTCGTCATTTATTGGCAGCTGTAGCGTTGCGCTTTCACTTTTGGGGCTTGAGATGTTGATTGAGAGATGAATAGTCTTATTTGCAAGACATTTTGCAATGAAATTCTTAACTATTTTGCAGTGAGATTGCTTGAATTTGGCAGCAGAGAGATCATTGAGTAGGATATGCGGCGGGTAAATCCAAGGAATTTGTTGTTTAAAAATTAGACGGTCGAAAAAAGTTAAACCGGAACGTGTGGTGGTGTTATAGCGAAAAGAAACGCTGCTGAGCGCTTAAGTTTTTTAATTTGGGATTATCTAACTATTAAAATATTTTTAATTTATAATTTCACGTCGAAGTTTATTCACATTCAACATGGTAAGTTCAAAGTTATAATTACTTAAAATTTAAGAAGGTTCTATATTCTGGTGTCTGGTATTCCCGAATTTCACTTGAGCTGAGTTTGGAGTTTTTTTTTCATTCGACTTATTATGTATTAATTGTAATTACGTTATACGTTGAAAGAAAATTACATAACAAATGTTATTTATGTGTTATGTCATGTCACTTCTTCCTTCTTTGTGTACGTTGTACTACGCATAGTTTATGTAGATTCTGCTCTGCATTTATTTTGTGTTTTGCATAACACATAATGCCACCCGACCGACCGAATGCTGAATGCAACATCAAAAATACTTGCAAAACACAAAATTTCAAATTGTATTTGTTTTTTATTTATTCAACATCAAAAATTTAAAAACAAATAGTTGACTGCTGTGGATATACATGGTGCGTGTGACATGCAAACCTGTGTTGAAGGCTAATTAAGAGTGTAAGAGTTCAAGAAAATATATATGTTGGTTTAGTACTATTCTTACGTTTATGGGTTTAGTGCATCATAGCACATAGTGACAGTGAGTTAAATTGAAAAGAGTAAAATTTAAAATTTATTTTCCATCTTTTCTTGCGTCTGATGCTGTATAAGTGATACAACAAACGACTACCCATCATTTTAATTCCATTAATGCCATCCATCCTTTGATCGTTTTTGCAGTTTTCTGTGGAAAGACGAGAACAAAACGCTCATGAAGAAGCGATTTGGGCGGCGGATTGGTATGTTCCAGAAAGAGGTGATTTGGCTTCAGGAAAGATTATTACAGGTTCTCTGGATGACACCGTGAAGGTAAACTCATCTAAAATTAGTAGTTTTATGAAATATGTTGACTTGACTGATTTTTTAATGACATTCTCAATAATGTGTTATTTAAGGTATGGAACTACGACGGAGTGGACATGAGTGTGGAAAGAACCCTGATGGGACATTCTTTAGGTGTTGTATCAACTGTTGTAGATCCGTCTGGAAAGCTCTTTGCTTCTTCATCTTTGGATTCGAATATCAGTATTTGGGACTTGGAAACGGGAGAGAAGAAGAAATCAATCGACTCTGGGCCGTTGGAATGTTGGACGGTTGAATTTAGTAGAGATTCGAAATATATTCTTACTGGTTCTGCTGATGGGAAAGTTGAAATGTTTGACGTAGAGACGGGTAAAAAAGAAAAGTCTTTGGAAACGAAAGGGAAAATGGCTCTTAGTTTGGCAACCAGTCCTGATGGAAAGTAAATATTTAATAATAATATAATACTGATAATTATAATCGTTTTATAATTTAATAAATAAAACATTTAAAAACGTGATTTTAAGGTGGATAGCTTGCGGTGGCTCCAACGGTCTCGTAGCTTTGTTGGATGGAGAAACAGGAAACTACTTTAAAACCCTTGAGGGACATGCTATGCCTGTTCGCGCTCTCGCCTTTTCGCCAGATTCCAAATTGCTGCTAACAGCTTCAGATGATAAGCATGTTAAAATTTATGCTTTGTAAGAATATACATTTTATATGTATGTGTAGATAATGTTTTTTACCTTAGGCGCCCTAGACTTAGTAACTAATATTTTTTTGGTTTCAGAACTGAGTTCCAAGTAGTAGGGACAATGTCCGGTCACAGCTCCTGGGTCCTTGGAGTAGCCGTTTCACCAGACGGCACGAGTTTTGCAACATGTTCTTCTGATAAAAGTGTCCGTATTTGGGATCTTAATACGAAGTCCTGTTCTCATGTTTTCAGTGATGCACATTCCGACCAAGTTTGGTCTGTTAATTGGGGATCGGATACAAAGCTTCTTTCCGTCGGAGAAGATAAGTGTATCAACATTTATAACATAATTAAATAAATGTTGAGTAATGTAATAGTTTTCTATTTTTATGTAAATACCTAATTTCCTGTTTTATACTGAAATTAAGTACAATTAAATTAATTTAATTTAAGATTTCAACCCAAAAATGGCACGGGGCGCAATTTATTTTTCTTTCTTCCAAGATCAAAGATATTTCTTCGTTTTATAATATTTTGATTTCTTCTAATCACGTCTCTTTTGTTACAGTAGGGCTTATAAGTATATAGTACATGCTGAATTGTATTTGTATACCTGCAACTACAGTATAGAGGCTAGGTAGATAGAATCTAAACATTATATGACATGTCATTAGTGGGGCAGATTTATCAAACTTAATTTTTAACACTCAAAAAAAGAATCCCCACGGAATTTCAGAACTTAATTTAATGACAATGATCTAGAAAGATAGTCTATTATCCATTCATTCAGCACGGTTCTTTTCAAACTTAAGGATTGAAAAGAAGATTACTAAAAATACTGCTAATCCTAAACTATGCATATTATAATCGTAATCTTGTAACTGTAACCACGAATAAATGGCTCATTTGGCTTGCTACTAGAAAGACATCTCATTCAGTGGATACATTATAATATTATTTAAATATAAGTCAAAAGTAAACATTTTCGTAATTTGATATTTAACTGATACACATGACATATGTACAGGTATCAATAATATTATACCCATACATATTCTATTTAAAAGTAATTATTGTATATTTACTAATCTTAAGTACAGAACCACCGGACTTGACGAGGCAGACCCAGAGCAAAGGATAATAATAATATATACAGGCAGTTTTCAATCCAATGAATGTCTATTGTTCAGGGCAACAATGTCCTATCATGTCTCGACATTATCAACTACCTTTTTACTAGATTACACTAAATAATTACTCACAGTTGAATACAGTAGAGGATAATCTTGACCATCTTCAACAAAATGGAATGGTTAAATTACTATATCATCAGTGTTCAAAATTATAAGTATTAATTTCAAAACCATAGAATGATGAAAGCTAATGGATAATGACATAAATAATTAAATAAATAATATAATAATTAGGTAATAGAAATATTAAATTATGTACAAAATAGCTACATAAATACTTCTGGCTGCTTGTTGATAATATATATTACGGTAGTTGGTATTACCACCATAATCATAAGATAATTTAAAATCTCTAGTTTACACAATCAAAAAAACAACCTATTGATTGGAATTCGATCCTCATACTCTTTTGTATAGATTCTGAACATCAAACAAGTAAATTTATGGACTGCAGCTAAGCCGTTTTGACTTTACACTTTAAAATTCTCAAGAAGAAAGTGAGGATTCATTAGTTCTCTTTAAATTAAGATTCTGTCTTTGCAAATTAAAGGACCTTCAGTTTTCAAAATTTTTCTTTTTGAAAAAAACGGAAGATTAAAGATTAATGATGAAACAGTAATTAGCAGGTTAGTTACTATTAGAAGTATAGGAAAGTTTACTTTCAAAAATCGCATACTAAAAGATATTACATGATTTATGAATTATGACTCAAAATAATAGATTTTGTATCCAGAAAAATTCTTCAAAAATATCTTTCCTTTTAGTTATCTTGTCTCTGCTATGCACTTTCTATAAAATATAACGGCTCTTTATAGTTTCTTTTCATCACTTTCCATGTCCTTAAATGTAAGTAAGAAAGAGGCTTCATTTTAAGAGCGTTATCGATCAACTCACTGGAAGCCAAAAATGACAGGCACGGAGATACGGAGAACAATCAATTGGAACAGTTTAGATTACTAAAATAGGAATTTGAGTTTCGTAAATTGTAAGGTAAAGACAAACCTTATCATTATTTTCGCTTTTCAAACAACTTATTAACTGAACTCACCATTCCACTGCAATCCGTACAACAATTGCCTTCAAGTTTTTCCTTTGTTTAAAAGAACCTTACATAGCAGAGCAGAAGCTTTCCCCCGGCCGTCTCTTATACAAGTTAAAATTTTACATTACGAATAATAATATAAGTCTCTGAAAATTTATTGAAATTTAACATTGTAATAGCATAGCCAGCATGCACTCTCTGTAACATATTTTATTTTTTGTCGAAGGAAGTTGCAATAATACACAGCTGATGACTGGCATTTTTCTTTAACGGGGTTATATTTGTTTGATTAACTAGAAGATGACAGATATTATTCGTCATTAGAATGTGCACGCTAATATAATATTAATATCTGAATCAAGTGCGCAAGAAATGTTTCTATAGGTTAGTAAAAGTTATATAAGGTAAGGTGAATTTTATCCAATAGGTGAGGCAGAGTTATGTCTAAGTATCGAAGACAATATTGTTATTCGACTACGTTGTGTTGTACCGGAACAGCTACAGTGCGAGTAGAATGATGGTAGATTCACTAAAAGGGTTTGACGTCAGATTATAAAGGAATTACTTTTCCCTAAATAAATAAAAATAAATTAATTGTGAATTATAGCAGATATTTCAAAAACCTGTTGCTTTGTATATTTTGTCTAAAATACATGACAAGGGTCTTACCTAGACATTCGAGCAACGGTTGACTTGATTCGAGCATCAGAAACGGAAGGTAATAGTCTGGCAAGCGTTTCTCGAAGGAATATTTCCGAAAAACCAGGACTTGACGCTTCTGCTGATTCGAATGCCCTTCGTAAATCGTCTAAAACTTCTGCCTTTTGCGTTCCACTAGTACCAGGCTTTCGTTTCATCTATTAATCAAGTAATAACAATATTAGCAATGCAAAATAACAGCGCACTAATCGATAAAAATTGGTAGAGGAATAATTCCAATTTCATACCTCTAGTAAAACTGGAGTTAATACCGAGGCAACAACTCCATTAGTACTTGAAGATGAATTAACATGATTACTGCCTTTCTGGTGATGATGTGAAGAACTAGGTTTACTTCCATGGTCTCTAGACCCAGATGGTTTGCTCCTTTCTGGAGACTCTCTGACTTTAGAGTGGCTAAAGTTATTGTTGTCTACCGTAACCAAACTATCACGATCTCGATGATGATGGTTACCTTGGGCTGAGGCAAGGATTGGGGAATTTTGTACATGAATTTGATTTTTGAAAACTGGAGCTGGCCCTTGCGGTACTGAAGGAGGAGAAACAGAGCGATTTCTTTGGTAATTATGCTGCTGCTGATGTTGTTGTTGTTGCTGTTGTTGATGCTGGTGCTGTTGATCTAGTTTATGAAACTTTGCAAAAGCATTTTGACTTGAATAATCATCAGATGATGACGATGAAACGACTACGCGATGGGACGAGTGGGAAACTTCGTCTTTAGGATAATCAGCATTTCGACTTCGTCTGTTATCCACCTGATCATCGTCTGTACTTTCATCATCTGGCAGTTGATGAGGCATTTGATCTGACTGATCATCATCTTCCTCATCGCCTACTGGAAGGGAGAGTGAATTTGGCTGTGACGTTGAATTAGGTCCCATTCCCGCGATAAAGGAGCTAGTAGAAGAGGTAGATGATAACGAGTCTAGAGAGGAAGACGAATGTGATCCTGATGGACCTTTTACTGTCATGATCCACGGGTCGTCCACATCATTTTCTCCTCGTCTTAACGTATCGTCACTGGACAAGAAAAAGTGGGTTAGAATAATAAACTTAAGTCTTATGATGGTCAAAGTAAAGTATTGATCGATCTAAATCAAATCATTCAATCTAATCTCGTATGATTCAACTACTTTTAGTATCAACTGCTTACTTGTCAGAATCAGACTCTGTTTCAGACTCATCACTCCTTTCCAATCTCCACTTTCTGTATCTGTCTATTAGATCAATGAGATAGGAGTTCTTTTTTGCTCTTCTTATAAAAGGAAACTTGAGAAGTTCTTTGGCCGTCGGTCTGTTCTCAGGATTTTTATTCAGGCAAGCATCCACAAACTCTTTGAACAACTTTGAGTACCTGGTAGATGAGAGCGTTGGAGGAGGGTTTTTAGGGATTAAAAATAAAACTTTCATAGGATGCATTGTGGAATTTGGTGGTTCTCCTTCGGCAAGTTCGATGGCAGTTATACCAAGGGACCAAATATCTGCTTTTGCATCGTATGCACTTTGCTTAATAACTTCAGGAGCCATCCAAAAAGGGGTACCTACGAACGTGTTCCTTTTTGAAGTTGTATTTGTTAACTGACCCGCTACTCCGAAATCTGCTAATTTAACATCTCCATGTTCACTGAGTAGCACGTTGGCGGCTGCAAAGTTTCAGAGTCAAATTGATAACATTATATTAGATCATTTTATTTTCACTGTAAAATGATAAAATTATAATTTTTATAAGCCCCACCTTTGATATCACGATGAAGTTTTCTTTCAGAATGCAGGTAATCAAGTCCTTTTAGAACCTCTCGAAGGATTATAGAAATGTGTAGCTCCTCGAAAGATCCGGCTTTCATAAGGTCCAGCGCAGACCCACCACCCAGGTACTCCATGATAATCCATAATTTTGTTCCTTTCAGGTACGACCCGTAATATTTTGTCACATATGGGGAGTCACATTGGCTAAGCACCTAGAAATTCATAAATGTTTAAGACTTTTATTTTTGTACTAGCAATATAACGTTGTTATAAGTAATATTTTTGGAAAACTCTCACAAACTCACCATAATCTCTTGCTGAATGTCTTCAATTTCATCTTCAGCTTCCTCCAAATCGATTATTTTGATGGCAACAACTTCTTGCGTTCTCCGATCAATCCCTTTGAATACTTCGCCAAAAGACCCTCTCCCGATCCTTTCCTGTTTTGTGAAAATCAGCTCCGGATCGACCTTCTGCAACATTTTTATAGTCATTTTTATATCTATTTCGCTTAAAGCCATTGCTAATGACTTTATTTATTGTTTTTTTAACTTGAAGACTTCGTTTAATTGGGTTTTCAAATTGACTCTTAATGAATCCATCCCCAAAAAACAATATGCATCATGTTAACTCTCCCTAATATAAACGTAAAAAATGGAAACCTATTACTAGTTTATACATAATTTAACACGTACTGTAACAACGCAACTCGTTTCCTTATCATTACACATAATACCGCTGTTTAATACTACCGACATTCCGATCTCTGTCATCATCGCTTTTATCAATCTAATGATACTGACGATGATGATAACCTAAAAGTAGTAAGGCCAGATTACAAATGCCAAAGTAAGGATGAACTGACTGTGCCGTACACTCATAATACACAATCAGAGCTGCTGACGATAGTTTTGATCAAGTTTTTAAAGGATCAGATCCTAAAACTACAACAATAATTAAATGCTGCTAAAAAAGTGTGGTCATACCTGAAGCCATTTCATGTAAAATAGATGTACACGAACAAATAAAATGTGAGTGAAGCGTGAATGACTCATTTCATCTCATTAAATGGGGGAACACGCTTTCAATTTTTTTAAATATTTGCCTAGACATTTATACATATGGCATTTAATGTGAATCTGTACATTTTTATCATGGTCAAGGGACAGTCAAGTTCATAAAACTGCAAGTTAGTAATAATTGAAATATGCTAGACTGAAGCAGCTGTCTTCCAACAAAACTCTTATGCTAATGTTCGGAATCAATTCCTAATGGCACACTAGTTCTTCAGTTCTTATCGACCTTCTATTATTAGCCAACAACTTCTACCCAGTCCGTAATACATAATAACGTTATATAGAACAGGACATGAAGCCTTTCAACTTTAAGGTTATGCAAATGTCACACATAATAAAACAAATCTCATTTGACCTCCTACACTTTGCTATCAAAAATTTCGTTATTCCTACTTCTATGTCTTCTTAATCCATTTATAAGCTTTGCAAATAGACAATAGACTACTTTGTTTCCAATTACTTGCTGATGGCATCGATCGGCACAAGTGCAGTAACTCGGACGTTATATTAATTCCATAATAAAACATTTGACTGCCACTGAAGTCACTGAAGTAGCGAATCTCTAGCACACATTCATAAACTACAAAACCCTTTAAAGCAAAATGTACACCCTCATCAACAGTAAAAACTAAAAACAATTCATTCTGTTTTTCTTGTCTGTTCGTTCATCTAATTACGTCAAGCAAGATGTAAAATAAGGATTTATTGATCCCATGAGAAACCTCGAGACAATCTACATTACTTGACAGATACTTACAGCTAGAGCTAGAGCGACACTATTTTACAACCCGGTATCTTTCTTTTTGCCAAATTGATTGTCATTGCTATTTGAGATGCATATTATTACTCTCTTAAATAACAAGCGATCTAGACAGCTTATGGTGACTGCTGCTGACTATAATATTATTGGGAACTTTGCGAAACACGAACAAGTCTGAAATACTGGATTGGAAAGACCATATAAGACATCGAAAAAGGTAAAGAAATGGCCACAAGCCAAAGAATAATTACGAAGTAGGTGTGTAAAAGCACACATAGGTAATCATAAAATCGAAAAAGAATGGAAATAGAGGACATTTATATGGTGCCCTGGCGTGACGATTACAATAGAATTGGTTCACCACCATCACAACTATCACAAGCATCCATCCATCCATCACTTATTCACTATCAACATCAATTCTTTTCAACATCTATGCAGTACTTGAGCACTTCCATGCATTGTAAAAATAAAATACTATAAAGAAACAAAAAAGAAAAAAAGTTGGATCAAACAGGGTTTCTAGGTTCACTTATAAGGCTGATTTAATACACCTTAAAACACAAACGCAAGCATTATTGCATTTACTGGCGGAAGTTCCTATAATTTGTGATAAGTATGCCAAGTTCTTCACAAAAGCAGTAAGCAAAGCCTGTGGACTAACTATTAGGTACAACCGACAGGTATTATACACAAACACGCCTACATGAAAATTATCGCTTCCTCTTTTTATGAAGTAGTAAGTTTACCATAACTATAACATAACATCCTAACAGCAATCGACTATTACAGCATTTATGATAATATTATGACTATGACGATTATGATAAAAAATTTCCTCCGTTTTATCACCCTGAATCAACAGAACAGTGATCGTTTCAGACATTTACTAATCAAAGGAATGAATATACTGTAATTAATGAAGTTATTTTTATTTCAAAGCACAAAGGCAAAATCGTAATTTGTAATGATTAACATGAGAACAAACAAGTTGACATTGCAAATTGAAATTGTTAAGCCATAGGTAGCGAGAATGAGAGAAAAATAAGTTTAACATTATTTGGAAACGGAAATCAAAAGCTAATCAAGTTCCTTTTCTAATCGGAAGCCCTACCTTTCGACGAATCTCATAATAATATTTAATATTATTATGATCAATATACCATATCTATCTACACCTTTTGTCTATACATGAAAGAAACCATTAATTATACCATCTAAATTTTTCAGTCTTCGTAGGCGCATTTTGACTATTTTGAGCAACACAAACACTACTGATTCTATACTGATCCAGCATTATCAGCAAGGTTAGGTAAAGCATAAATGTTGAATGAATTGCAGATATATATAAATAAAAGTGATAAGGTACAGGTAGAGTAAATGATTGATCTGCAAAAATTAATAATTACCTAAGCTCACAAAACAAAATTGTATAGACTTAAGATTAGGCTGGTTAAGGCTTAGGCTAGGTTTTAGATAGCTAAAAATAAGCGAAAAAAATGTTATTACAGAATACATCCAATTTAATATTAAGTGCAAGATTGCACCTCGATGAAAAGAGATTATTTCGAGTGCAAAATGCATGGATCACTGACTTTGGCGCCTGACACTGCTAATCACTTACATAATGAGCTATTAATCATCTAGAAGGTCTAAATGTAATTTCATTTTTTGCCAGTTACCTGAATTGCATTGAATTGTTAGACAATTTTAATTGGTTATTAAGTGGCATTACTGACTACAGGATGTCATGTTTTACTTTATTATTATTACCTTGTTATGATTATGATGAAATTTAAACTTAAAATTTACACAAAGAAATATCAAATAAAATATTAAGGTCTACTTAATAGAGAAACGCAAGTGAAGTAGAAGCAACCAAAACTAAAGAAATGTTTATGCTACGAAAATAGATAGGTCAATCAGAAGAAGTAAATATTACCTCGTTGAACGACATTTTCGAGTCCGTTCCAATTTTACGAAGTATATCACCAGATTGGTTGATAATGGTTAACTATGTTTTTAATTTGTGGTGACGCAGTGCTGAATCCAGGTACACAGACGCAGATAGGTCAGTGACAGATGGTCCAGAGAAATTTGTTTGAAAACAACCGAACGCAAGTACGCCACAAAATAGAACAAACATTTAACAAACTGCACTTTTCCTCGTAGACTCGTTTTAGTGGAAGTCAGATATATTATAAAACATGATAAATTAAAAATTTTTACGAGATGATCGAATGAAAAATTTTAAACGTGCACTTTTCACAACGCGAATAACAAATGAAACTTGATTAACTATTTCCGCAGCTTGACGTTCTCTTAGACTTTTGAGTAGCCTTTAAAACACAGATGAGGGTTAGTTTTCCTTTCTGTAACATCCACAGAATAGGATTCCAAATTAAAACAAAATAAAGCTTATATCACAACACTGTCAATTCTGCCATCCAAACTTTATCCAGTTTCTTTAGGAATCAACCCATTGTCGAGAGTTCAAGAGCTACACGAATCGTAATTTAATTTGCAGGTGAATACCGGAACCGATCATCTTGATAAGCACAATGCTTATTTAGTTGATTGTTATTTGGGTGGTTAAAGTCAGCAAACTATTCTCCACTTTTTTCAATGTCGTTGAATCTCATAGATAAAGGATTTTGGATCAAGAGGACTGGATACGCTCTAAAAAATTTAAAAAATAACATACAAATCAAAATAAATGTTTTTTTTTTCATCTTCAGACTTTTTGTTCATTATAAAACATATCACATATTCTCACCTACGAGTTACTTTTTAATAGATTTGTAGTTAATGGCTTTCGCTGTTTACTTACTTTTACTTATTGATAAATCCTACCGAGAACTTCCAATCTGAAATAATAAAACAAGAAAATAATTAAGAGATATGCAGAATTAATTTACACAAACACTTAGCATATAAATAATAATTATCATCAATTAATAGAGCATACGAGGAAGGTAGACGATACATTTATCAAAGGACAAAATACAAACTACTAATGAAACGTTTTGATTATTTTTGCAATCGATATAGTCAACGGAAAAATGAATTACTTATCGCCTGAGACTGTCAACGTCAACTATTGACAGGTAATAAATGTAACAATAGTCGGTTCAATCTATAAATGCTATGAATGCTATCACATATTCACAAGCCATCAGCTTGCTCTAATTTTACATCTCTACATCTGTGTTTGGTTAACTAGGATTTTAACTGTCACCTGCCGCAGACTATGACAAAAATTCAGCACGTTTGCCTATTTAAGAGTATCTCATGTTGCATTGTACTAAGCCGGACTTTTGTTATTTCCAAAAATGATAGAAAACAGACGAAGAATTTAAAACAAATAGACAATTCACAAAAAAGTTATACATTTACACTGCTGACTTGAAGGTGATCAAATGAGGATATTTAAAAGGTCGAGTAACAACACAAGTAAATAAAATATTAAAATTAGGTTGAGAGAGTTGAGACAGCTGACAGAAACTTAAAATTGGAACTCTGTTAAATTTTAATGAACCAAATCGAGCACAAAATTAAATCAAAATCAATTCAGTGTCATACTGTCATACACATTTTGCAATGCACTCAACACTATAAATTCAGAATTAATTGACAATCAAG